>JAJLRB010002814.1:0-12711 GCA_020976825.1 Odocoileus hemionus | reverse complement strand
TCTGACAAAACAACACGAGTTTTAAAGGGGCCCTCCGTGCCGTAACTCGAGAATATACCCCAGGTCCCCTCCACAGCTCGAGAAAAACCATGAGACTTCCCCCTCGAAGCGAGATGAGGCCCGATACCCTGCATTGCTGCAGAGCAATTCTGAGATTTCATCAAACATTTACGGACCCTGGACTTGCTTGTTTGGATCTCGAGACATTTCCCCAAGAACACTGTCAAAAGTCTAAAGGGACCCGTGAAGTCACCCAGCAACGAGAAGGAGCTCCAAGTCCCCCAAAACAAACTCGATATGAGGCCCCGTTTTTCCCTGCATTGTTCCAGAGCCATCCGCCATTCCCCAACAAACGCGACCAGTGGTTGACTTCATTTAGGCAATTCCAAAAGATTCCCCGAAAACACATTCCCAAGTTTGAGGAACACGAAGTTCAGCACAGCAACTCGAGGAATGCTCCAAGTACCCAAAATGGTTCGAGATGAGCGCGTTTTCCCGAGGCTTAGGCTCGAGACGTATGCCAACTGCCCCACAAGCCCTCAAAAAGGGAGGCTTCTCAGCAAGAGTTATGTGGGTTGGCCCATGAGTTTGCTGCCTCAAGTGGAATATATACCGAGAAGCCCTGACTAGAAAGGAGGCCGGTTTTCCTTGCAGTGGCTGAATACAGGCTCGTCTTTCATCTCTCAAGATAAAGGGATGTCTGAATCCCCTGTGGAGACCCTAGAGAAAGCCCTAGGTCCCCGCCTCTTTTCGACTGAATTCCTCACATCCCTTTGACTCCTCGAGACGCACGTGGAGTTCACTCTTCAAAACGTGAGATGCCTGATTCCTCTTGAACACTGATAGGAATACCAATATCCCTGTGGCTACTGGAAAGGAACACTGGGTCTCCCGCCCACATCGAGAAGCGTCCCATTTGCCCTGCCAAGCTTCAAAGAGATTCCTGAGGTGTCCCCCATAACTAGACAGCAGTTCTAACCTCGCTAATCAAACACGAGTTTTGAAGGGCCCTCCCCGCAGTAACTCGAGAATATACCCCAGGTTTCCCCCCCAGAACTCGAGAAAAAACAATGAAACTTTCCCCCTCGAAGAGAGATGAGGCCCATTCCCCTGCATTGCATGCAGAGCAACTCTGTGATACCCATCAAACATGTAAGCTGACTCGACTTGCTTGAAGGATCCGAAACAGTCCCCAAGAACACTGTCAAAAGGGTCTAGAGGACCCAGGTCTAAAAAACCAAGGAAAAGGCTCCATGTACCCAAATCAATTTGGTTTGGGGCCCCGTTTCCCCCTTTGATTGACTCCAGGGCCACCCCCCTTTTTCCCCAAAAAACGCCAGGGGGTTTGTTTCCTTTTTAGGAAACCCCAAAAGATTCCCCGAAAACCCTTCCCAAGTCTAGAGGAACACTTTTTCCCAAGAAACAAAAAAATTTTCCGGGGGGAAATGCTCTTTGGTAAAAAAATTTGGTCTCGGATGAGAGCTGTTTTTTTTTTTTTCCCGGGGGTTGACCAAGATTATGCCAAATTTACAAGAACCTAAAAAGGGGGCTTTTCAGAAAAAGGTTTGGGGGTGGGGGGGACCCTGAGTTTTTTGCCTAAAATGGAATATTAAGGAAAAGGGCCCCTTTGTTGAAAGGGGGGCCGGATTTCCTTGCAGTGGTTTTAAAAACAGGTCTCTTTCATCTCAAAATGGGGGGGATGTTAAACCCCCTGGGAGCCCTTTAGAAAAACCCCCCAAAGGCCCCGCCTAATTTGGAGGGAAATTTCCTAAATTTCCCTTTAAACCCCCTTCGAGAGGCCCAAATTCACTCCTTAAAAAAGGTGACGATCCCTTGTTTCTTGAAAATTGATAAAAATCCAAATTTACCCCTTTTGGGCTAGGGAAAAAGGGGCCCCTTTGGCCTCCCGCTACCCCGAAAGGGCGTCCCTTTTGCCCTCCCAACCTAAAAGAGTTTCCCTGAGGTGCCCCTCGTAATACAGGAGCCCGGGACTCCCAAACCAAACACGATTTTTAAAAGGGCCCCTCCCCCTTTTAATTTTTTGGGGAAATTCCCCAGGCCCCCGGGGAACGGGGAAAAAACCCAATGAGACCCCCCCCTTTAAAGGGGAGATGGGGCCCCGTTTCCCCTTCCCTTCCCTGCAGGAATTTCCGGTTTTCCCCAAAAAAATTTTTTAAAGGGACCCTCAAATTGTTTGATGGATCTCGAGAAAGTCCCCAAGAACCCTGTCAAAAGTCAAAAGGGGGAAACCCCTGGGTCACCCAAAAAACCCCAAAGGAAGGCCCCAATGTACCCAAATCAATCGAATGGGGCCCCATTCCCCTGTTTTCTCCAGAGACCCCCCTTTTCCCCCAAAAAAACACGCCCTTGGTGCCCCCTTTAGGAAAACCCCAAAAGGATTCCCCGAAACCTTCCCAAGTCTAGAGGAAAACAAGTTCAGAACGCAACTCGAGGAAGCTATGTACCAAAAGGGTTCTCCAGAGAAAGTTTTCCCCGGGTTAGAATTAAGGGACTATCCCAAATTTTCCCACAAGAAACCTCAAGAGGGGGGTTTCCCCAGAAAAGGTTATGTGGGGGGCCCCTGAGTTTCTGCCTAAATGGAATTTAACCGAGAACCCCTGACTGAAAGGGGGCCCGATTTCCTTGCAGTGGCTTGAATCCCAAGGCTTTCTTTCTTCTAAAAAGGGTGAAGGGATGCCCTAAACCCCCTTGGGAAAAACCTTAAAAAAACCCCCTAGGTCCCGCCTTTTTTGAGGGGAATTTCCTCACCCCCTTTAAAACCTTGAGAGGCCGCAAAATTTAAATGCTTCAAAAGGGTGACGATCCCTGATTTCTTAAAAATTTGATTAAAAATCCCATTATCCCTGTGGTTACGGGGAAAGGGGGGGAAACCTGGGCCTCCCCCCCTTTTCCCCTCGAAAAACGTCCCCGTTTGCCCTGCAAAACTCGAAGAGTTCCCTGAGGTGTCCTCGAACTAAAGGGGGCCCTTAAATTCCAAAAAAACACGGTTTTTTAAAAGGGCATCCCCCTTTAACTCGAAAATTTTAACCCCAGGTCCCCCCGGGGCATCTGGGAAAAAACCCAATGGCCCTTTCCCTTTTCGGCGGTGGGGGCCGTTTCCCCTTCCATTCCCTGCGGGAGAAATTTCCGGTTCCCCATCAAACTTTGAAGGACCCCGATTTGTTTGGTTTGGATTCGGGAAAGTCCCAAGAACACTGTCACAAGTCGGGGAGGGCCCTAAAGGTAAACCCCGGGAACCAGAAGGAGCTCCTTGTCCCCCAAAATCAACTCAAATTTGGGCCCGTTTTCCCTGCTTTTACCCCAAGAGAATCCCCGTTCCCCAAAACAGCCCATGGTTCTTCCCATTTAGGCAATTCCAAAGTTCCCCCGAAAATCACCCCCCAAAGGGCCTTAGGGGAAAAACCCAAGTTCAGAAACAGAACTCGAAAAAATGCCCAAACCCCCCAAAAAAAGTCCCCCAATGAAAACGACCCCCGGGGCTTAAAATTAGACTATGCCAATTTTCCCAAAAAAAAAACTCAAGAGGGGGGCTTCCCCAGAAAAGGGGTTATGTGGGGGCCCCCTGAGTTTCTGCCTAAAATGGGAATTTAACCGAAAAGCCCTGACTAAAAAAGGGGCGGTTTTCCTTGGGCGGGCTTAAATACAGGTTTGTTTTTTCATTTTAAAACAAAAAGGGATTTTTCCTAAATTCCCCTGTGGAAAACCTAAGAAACCCTAGGTCCCCCCCTCTTTTGACGGGAATTCCCCCAACCCCTTTGACCCCTTCGAGGGCCCCGCAGTTCACTGCTTAAAAAAGTGCGTTGCCTAAACTTCTTAAACTTTGTTTGGGAATTTCCCTTTTTCCCTGGGGGTTACGGGAAAAAGGGGACCTGATCTCCCCCCTCACCTCGAAAAACCCGGCCCCTTTTGCCCTGCCAAACCTCGAAGAAAATTCCTAAAGGTGTCCCCCAAACTGGGACGGGGGTTTCCTCCCTCGCAAAAAAACACGATTTTAAAGGGGCCACCCCCGTGGAAACCGAAAAATAACCCCGGTTCCCCGAACTCCGGAAAAAACCCAAGGGACTTCCTTCAAAGGGAGGAGGCCCGATTCCCTGCTTTGTTGCAGAGAAAATCGGGATCCCATCAAAAATTTAAGGGCCTAAATTGCTTGGGGGGATTGAGACAGTCCCCAAGAAAAATTTTCACAAGTTAGAGGGCCCCGGGTCACCCAAAAACGAAAAGGAGCCCCTTTTTCCCAAAAAATAAAATTTTGGAATAAAGGCCGATTCCCCCTGCTTTGACTCCGGGAGCCATCCCCCTTTCCCCCACAAAACAAACCAGTGTTGATTTCCTTTGGGGTTTCCAAGATTCCCCGAAAACCCCCCCAAAGGGCTAGGGGAAAACACAATTCAGCCAGCAATTTAAAGGAATTTGCCTCGGACCAAAAGGTCTCGAGATGTTTTTTTCCTTGGATTCCCTGGCCCCCTTGGCCCCGGACTTTTCCAAAACTGTAAACCAAAGAACCTAAAGAGGGGGTTTTCCCCAGAAAAGGGGTTATGGGGGTCCCCTGAGTTTCTGTAAAAGGGGGAATTTAACCGAGAACCCCTGATTTAAAAGGGAGGCCGGATTTCCTTGCGTGGTTTGAATAAAAGGCTGTATTTCATTCCAAAAAAAGGGATGTTAAACCCTGGGGAGCCCTAGGAAAGCCTGGGTTTCCCCCCCTTTTTTGGACAAATTCCCACACCCCTTTTGACATTTCGAGGGGCACCAGTTCACTGCTTCAAAAATGACGATTTTTGACTTTTTTGAACATTGTTTGGAATCCCCAATATCCCTGTGGGCTACTAAAAAAGGGCCGGGGTCTCCCCCCTTTCACTCGAAAATGCGCCCCTTTTGCCCTCCCAAGCTCGAAGAGTTTTCCGGGGTTTGCCCCTCAAAAATTTGACAGGGGGGCCCCTAACCCTTCGTTTAACAAACCAAATTTTGAAGGGCCTCCCCCCCGAAACCGAGAATATACCCAGGTCCCCCCAGCTCGGGGAAAAACCAAATGGGGAATTTCCCCCCTCGAAGGAGTTTGAGGGCCCGTTTCCCCTGCTTTGCATGAGAGCAATTTGGACCCATAAAACATTTAGGTCCCGGGGGACTTGCTTGATGGATCCCCGGGAAGCCCCCCAAGAAAAACTGTAAACAATTTAAAAAGGGGGCCCCGGGGTCACCCAAAAAACCCGAAAAGGGAGCTCCATGAAACCCCAAAAAAAATGAATGGGGCCCCTTTCCCCCCGGGAATTGGATTCCGAGCCATCCCCTTCCCCCAAACAAACCCGCCCAGGGTTGATTTCCCTTTAGGAAATTCCAAGTTTCCCCCAAAACACCCCCCAAGTTTAGGGAAAACCCCCCAAATTTCAGCACAGAAAACTGAGGAATGCTCCAAGTCCCCAAAATGGTTTTGAGATGGGCCTGTTTCCGGGCTTGGGCTCGAGACGTTTTCCAACGGGTCCACAAGCACCCCAAGAGGAGGTTTCCCCAGCAAATTTATGTGGGGGCCCTGATTTTTCTGCCTCAATGGAATATAACCGAGAACCCCGGGAATAGAATGGGGGCCCGGGAAATTTCCTTGCAGTGGCTTGAATAAAAGGCTCTTTCTTTAATTCCAAATTTAAAGGGATTTTTTGTTTCCCCTGTGGAGCCCCTAGAAAAAGGGCCCAGGCCCCGCCTCTTTTGGACAAATTTCCCTCAACCCCTTTGATTTTTGGGAAGAGGCACTGGGGTTCACTGCTTCAAACTGACGATCCTGATTTCTTGAACTTTGTTTTGGAAACCCCCAAATTATCCCTGGGGGCTACGGGAAAAAGGGAAACCGGGGCTCCCGCCTCCCCTCGGATGGCTTTCCTTTTGGGCCCTGCAAGCTCAAAGAGTTTCCTGGGGGTGTCCTCAAAAACCTAGACGGGGGTTTTTCCTCCCTTCGTAAAAAAAACCACAAAGTTTTAAAGGGGCCCTCCGTCTTAACTCGAAAATTTATACCCCAGGTCCCCCCGCTCGAGAAAAAAAAATTAAAAAACTTCCCCCTCGAAGGAGATGAGGGGCCCCCATTCCCCGGGGCAAAAAATTTTTGGGCCATTGCGAGGAACCGTGAACCCCAAAACATGTAAAGCTGGCCCTTCCCGGGGGGGTTTAGGGACCCCAAAAAAAGTTCCCCCCCCCCCCCCTTTTGCCCCCACCCCCCCCCCCCCCCCCCGTCCCCCCCCTTTTAACCCCCCCCCCCCCCCCCCGCTTTGGGATTCCAGAGAATCCCCTTTCCCAAAAAATAGGGACCGTGGTTGATTTCTTTAGGAAATTCCAAAGATTCCCAAAAACCCCTTCCCAATTTTAGAGGAACACAATTTTCGGCACGCAACCCCGGGGGAATTTGCCCCGTTTCCCCAAAAATTTGGTCTCGAGATGAGGCTAAATTCCCCGGGGCTTGGGCTGGGGAAAACCTTATGCAACTTTCCCAAGCCCTCAAAAGGAGGTTTTTAAAAGAAAAGGGGTTTGTGGGGGGGCCCTGGGGAATTTCTCCCTCAAGGGGAAATTATTTTTTGAAAGCCCGGGACTAAAAAGGGAGGCCGGTTTCCTTGCGTGGCTTAATACGGGTGTTTTTTCTTCAAAAATTTAAAGGATGTTAAATTTCCCCTGTGGAGCCCCTTTGGGGAAAATGCCCAGGTCCCCCCCTCATTGGGGGGGAATTCCCCCTTTTTCCCTTTGACCTTCGAGAGGCACTTGGGTTCACTATTCAAAAATGACGAGCCTGATTTTGGGAAATGATGGGAAACCCCCTTTATCCCTGGGGGGCTACGGGAAAAAGGAAACATGGGTTCCCGCCTCACATCGAGAGGGGCGTCCCTTTGCCGGGCCAAGTTTCAAAGAGTTTCCCTGAGGTGTCCTCTAACTAGACAGAGTTTTTCCCTTCGAAACAAACAGGGATTTTTAAAGGGCCCCTTTCCCGATTTTAACCGGGAAAATTTAACCCAGGCCCCTCCGGAACTCGAAAAAAACCCTTTGAAAATTCCCCCCAAAGGGATGGGGCCCGTTTCCCCCCTGAAATTGGGCATGCGAGAATTTGGATCCCATAAATTTTAAGGGCCTCAAATTCTTGATGGTTTCTCGAAAACAGTCCCCAAAAAACACTGTCCAAGTCTAGGGGACCCATTTTCCCAAAAAAACCGGAAGGCCCCAAATGTCCCCCAAATTTAATTGAATGAGGCCCCATTCCCCTGATTGACCCCAAAGAGCCCCCCCTTTTCCCCCCAAAAAACGGCCAGTGGTTGGATTTCCCTTTGGGGGAAACTCCAAAGTTTCCCCGGAAACCCCATTCCCAAGTCTAAAAGGGCCCCCAAGTTCTGAAGCACCCCCGGGGGAAATGCTTGAATTTCCCAAAATTGGGGCCCCCAAAATGGTGGGGGGGTAAAATTCCCTGTTTCGGAAATTTTCAAAAACCTGATTGGCCAAATTTCCACCAAAAGGACTTTTTTAAATGAAAAGAACGGGGGCTAACCCCCTGTTTTTAAAAACTTGTAATTTGCGGTTATCATTTTTGTTTTTTTTTTGGGGCAAATTAACTTTAAATTTTTGAGTCCCTTTTCGTTTATAGGTATTTGTTCCTATAAATGGACCTTTTATTAAAGGAACTTGTTTTTTTTTTGAAATTCAAAGTTTCCTTTTGTCCCTAATTAAAAATTTTCCTACGTCCCAAACCCCAAACACATTTAACCTTTTTTTGGGGGGTTAGCAAAAATAAAACCCAAAATTCCCCCCTTTAAAAAAAACCCAAAAAACAAACCCAACCCCACCCAAAAAATAATTTATAAAAAACCTAAACAGGATTAAACCCCCAAAAAATGCAAATTAAGAAAACTTCTTCCAAGCAAGGGTTTACCATTCCCGAAATTTATCCGATTTTTTCCCCTTTTTCCCTAAAAACCCCCCTTCCCCAAAAACAAAAAAAACCCCAACCCCACCAAACCCAAAACCCAAAAACCCAAAACAACAAAAAATGAAAAAACAAAACCAAAAAAAACCCCAAAAAGGTTAAAGACTAAAAACCACCCAAAAAAAAACCAAACCCCTCAAGAATTTCTCAGAAAGTTATGTGTGTGGGCCCCTAAAGTTTGCTGCCTCAAGTGGAATATTTACCGAGAAGCCCTGCTAAAAAGGAGGCCGGTTTTCTTGCAGGGCTTGAATAAGGCCCCTTTTTCATCTAAAAGGGGGAGGGGATTCTGAATCCCCTGTGGAGTCCTTAGAGAAACGCCTAGTTCTCCGACGTTGATTTCGACGGAATGCCTCAGTCCCTTTGATACCGCGAGAGGCTCGCGGAAATCACGCTTCAAGGTGACGATGCCTGAAAAAAACTTTCTCTTGAAAATTGCATCGAAATCATTAACCCTGTGGCTAATGGAAGGGACCCTGGGCCTCCCGCCTCACCTCGAGACGCGTACTTTTGCACTTGCCAAGCCTCGAAGAGGATTCCTTTTTTTTCCCCCTTTTCCCCCCCCCTTGAGGTGTCCCTGTAACTACACAGGAGTCCCGACAATCACTGACCAAACACGAGTTTGAAAGGCCCTCCCACCGTAACTCGAGAACGTACCCCACGTCCAAGCAGCAACTGGATAAACAATGAGACTTCCCCCTCGACGCGAGATGAGGCCGATTCCCTGCACTGCCTGCAGAGCATTTCTGGATCTCATTTCATAACATGTTAAGGAGCCCTTCGGATTGCTTGATGGATCTCGACGACAGTACCCAAGACACTGTCACAAGTCATAGAGGGGACCTGAGAGTCACCCAGGCACACGAGAAGGTGCCTTCCATGTACCCCAATATCAACGCTATATGAGGCCCGATTCCCATGATTGACTCCAGAGCCATATCCCCTGTTCCCCATCAACAAACCCACGAGCCAATCGGCTTGGACCTTCATATTAAGGGCAAACTCCAAACATTCCGACGCAAAAAACACTGTCCACAAGTCTAGGTACGTAAAGTTCAAGTCAGAACAGCTCACCTCGTGGAATGCTCCATGAGTACCACAAAATGATCTCGAACTAGGAGAACGTTAATTTCCCTGGCTTTGAATTCAAGACGTATACTGACCAACATTCCTACAATCAACTCAAAGAGTAGGCTTCTCTCAGTAATAGGTTTGGTGGCGGGACCCTGAGATTTGCTTCCTCAAATGGAATATACACCGAGGAAGCATGACTAGAAATCAGTCTGCGATTTCCTTGCAGTGGCTTTTGATTACGCGTCGTCTCTTCATCTCACAAGATGAAGGGATGTCGTGAATCCCCTGTGGTAGACCTTCAAGACAGACCTAGGTCCCCGCCTTCATTTCGACTGGAACTTCCTCACATCCCTTTGACACTTCGAGAGGGCACGCGCAGTTAACTGCTTAAAAAGAATGACGATGCCTGGACTAATCTTGAATAATTGGCAGGAATGATAGTTATTCCACTGTGGCTACTGGAAAAGGAACGCTGGGTCTACCACATCACCTCGAGTGAAGGACTCGTCCTGTTTTGCCCTGCCAAGAATCGAAGAAGATAACCTGAGGTGTCCTCGAAAACTAGACAGGGAGTCCTAAACCTCGCCAAAACCAAACACGAGTTTTGAACGGCCAATCCGTCGCCGTTATAATTCGAGAATTATGCCCAGGTCACCGCAGAAACTCGATACAAATACATGAGACTTACTCTGTCGGAGAGCGAGTTGAGGCCAGATTCCACCTGCATTGCATCCAGAGCAACTCTTCTGTGATCCCCGTCATCAAACATTGTAAGAAGCTTCGACTTGCTTGGATGGATCTCCAGGACCGTTCACCAAGAACACTGTCACAAGTCTAAAGGGACCCTGAAGTATGAGATTCCAAAGCAACGAGATGTTGCTCCATCGTAGCCGAAATCAACTCGGATATGAAGGCCCGTTTCCCCCTGTATTGGAACTCCCAAGAAGCCATCCCCCTTCTCCCACGCAAAACACGCACCAGTGGTTGACTTCTTTAGGCATTCCAAAGATTCTTTTTTTTTTTTTTCTTTTTTCTTTTTTTATTTTTTAATTGTTTCTCTGTTTTTTTTTTTTTTCTGTTTTTTTACTTTTTTTTTTTTTATTTTTTTTGTTATTTTCCATTTTTTTATTTTTTTTTTTTTTTATTCTTTTCTTCTTTTTTTTTTTTTTTTTTTACTTTTTTATTTTTTTTTATTTTTTTATTTTTTTTTTTTTTTTTTTTTTTTATTTATTTTTTTTTTCTTTTTTTTTTTTTACCGAAAAACCCAGTTCCCAAGTCTAGAGGAACACGAAAGTTCAAGCACAGCAACTCGAGGAATGCCTCTCCGAGTTACACAAAATGGGTATCGAGATGAGATGACTGATTTCGTGGCTTAGACTCGAGACATATGCCGACTGTCCACACAGAACCTCAAGTGGAGGCTTCTCAGCAAGAGTTATGTGTGGGGGGGCCCCTGGAGTTTTGCCTGCCTTCAAGTGGGAAATTTTATACGAGGAAGCCCCTGCCTAGAGAGGAGGCGGACTTCCTTGCAGTGGCTTGAATACAGGCTCTTCATTCATATCTCAAGGAAAAAAGGGATGTCTGAATCGCCTGTGGAGCCCCTAGAGAAAGCCCTAGGTCCCCGACATCAATTTGGACTGAATTCCTCACATCCCTTTGACACCTCGAGTGGCAACGCGGAGTTCACTATTCAAAACGTGACGATGCCTGACTCCTTTGAAACAACTGAAGACTACCAATATCCCTTGTGGCTACTGGAAAGGTGACGCTGCCATCTCCCGCCTCACCTCGAGATGCGTCCCATTTTGCCCTGCCAAGCCTTCGAAGAGATTCCTGAGGAGTCCCTCATACTGAAGGCGTTCTAACCTCGCTAACAACACGAATTTTTGAAGGGGATCCCGCAAGTTAACACGAGAATATACCCAGGGTCCGCCAGAACTCGAGAAAAACAATCGAGATTCCCGTGAAGAAGAGATGAGGCCCGATTCCCTGCATTGCAAGCAGAGCAACTCGTGATACCCATCACCATGAAGCTGCCCTTTCGACTCCTCTTGCTTTGATAGGATCTCGAGACAGTCCCCCCAAGAACACTGTCACAAGTCTAGAGGGGAACAGGGTCAGCCCAAAAACTCGATGGAGCTCCATGTACCCCAAATCAACTTTGAGAAATGAAGGGCCAGATCTCCCCCTGCATTGACTCCAGAGTGAGCCCATCCCCCGTTCCCCATCAACACGACCAGTCGCATTGACTTCCTTTAGGATTAACTCCTACAGATTCCCAAGACACCTGTCCCAAGTCTAGAGGAACATCAATTTCAGCACAGCAACTCGAGGAATGCTCCGAGTACCCAAAATGGTCTCGAGATGAGATCTGATTCCCTGGCTTAGGCTCGAGACGTATTCCAAATGTCCACAAGCACCTCAAGAGGGGAGGCTTCTCTCAGCAATAGGTATGATGGAGGGACTCTGAGATTTCTGCCTCAAATGGAATATACACCGAGAAGCCTGACTCGAAAGCAGGCCCCGGATTTCCTTGCAGTAGCTTGAATACAAGCTCGTCTTTCATTCTCACAACATGAAGGGTATGTACTGAGCCCCTGTGGAGTCCCTAGAGACAGACCTAGGTCCCCGCCTCATTAGGACGGAATTCCTCACATCCCTTTGACATTTCGAGAGGCACATACAGTTCACTGCTTCAAACAATGACGATATCTGACTAATCTTGAACATTGATTGGAATCCCAATATCGCCTGTGGCTACTGGAAAAGGACCTGGGTCTCCGCCTCACCTCGAGAAGCGTCCGTTTTGCCCCTGCCAAGACTCGAAGAGATTCCTGTGGTGTCCCTCGTTACTAGACAGGGGTCCTGACGTCGCTGAACAAAACACGAGGTTTTGAAGGCCGTCCGTGCCGTAACTCGAGAATATACCCCAGGTCCCTCCCTTCCCTCCCCACAAAACCCAGCTCGAGAAAAAAAAATACCATAGGTGGGGGACTCTCCCTTAACCTCGAAGCGAAGCGATAGATGAGGCCCCGATACCCCTGCATTGCATGCCAGAGCAATTCTGAGGACTGTCACATCAAAACTTTACGGAGCCTGGGACTTGCTTGATTGGATCGCGAAAGACAGAGTCCCCAAGAAGGGAAAAAACACTGTCACAAGGTCTTTTAAAGGGACCTGAAGTCACCCAGCAACGAGAAGGGCTCCATGTACCCCAAAACAACTCGATATGAGGCCCGATTCCCTCTATTGACTCCAGAGCCATCCCCGTTCCCAACAAACACGACCAATGGTTGACTTCCTTTAGGCAACTCCAAAATTCCCCGAAACACATTCCCAAATTTAGAGGAACACGAAGTTCAGCACAGCACCACGAGGAATGCTCTGAGTACCCAAAATGATCCCGAGATGAGAGGTGTATTCCATGGCTTAGTTTCAAGACGTATGCCAACATTCCACAAGCACCTCAAGAGGAGGCTCTCTCAGTAATGGTTATGTGGGCTGGGACCCTGAGTTTGCTTCCTCAAATGGAATATAACCGAGAAGCCCTGACTAGAAATCAGGCTGGATTTCCTTGCAATGGCTTGAATACAGGCTCGTATTCATCTCACAAGATGAAGGGATGTCTGAATCCCCTGTGTAGACCATAGTAAAGCCTAGGCCCGCTTTATTTC
>JAJLRB010002813.1:0-12718 GCA_020976825.1 Odocoileus hemionus | reverse complement strand
AAGTCAAGAATGTACCCCAGGTCCCCCAGCCGCAACTCGAGAAAAACCATGAGACTTCCCCTCCAAGCGAGATGAGGCCCGATTCCCCTGCACTGCATGCAGAGCAATTCCGTGAGCCCCCTGAAACATGTCAGGAGCCTCGACTTGCTTGATGGATGTCGAGACAGTCCGCAAAAACACTGTCACAAGTAGAGAGGGACCCTGAGGTCACACCAGCATCGCAAAGGAGCTCCATGGGCCCTAAATCAACTCGAGATGAGGCCCGCTTCCCCTGCATTGACTCCAGAGCCATCCCCCGTTCCCCATCAAACACGACCTGAGGCTTGACTCCCTTTAGGCAACTCCAGAGGTTCCCCGAGAACAACGGGCCAAGTCTAGAGGAGTACCAAGTTCAGCAGAGCAACTCGAGGACTGCTCCGTGTACCCCAAATTGCCTCGAGATGAGAGCTGATTCCCTGGCTAGACTCAAGACGTAGGCCACCTTTCCACAAGCCCCTCAAGAGGAGGCTTCTCTCAGCAATAGGTATGAGGGAGGGACCCTGAGATTGCTGCCTCAATGGGCATATACACCCAGAAGCCCTGACTCGAAAGGAGGCCGGGTTTCTTGCAGTGGCTTGAATACAGTCTAGTCTTTCATCTCACAAGGTGAAGGGATGTCTGCACCACCTGTGGAGTCCCTAGAGAAAGCCCTAGGTCCCCGACTCCTTTCGACGGAATGCCTCACATGCCTCTGACACCTCGAGAGGCACGCAGAGCTCACTGCTTCAAAATTTGACGGAGCTGACTCCTCTTGAACATTGACAGGAATCCCAGTATCCCTGTGGCTACTGGAAAGGGACCCTGGGTCTCCCGACTCACCTCGAGAAGCGTCCCTTTTGCCCTGCCAAGCCTCGAAGAGACTCCTGAGGTGTCCCTCGTAACTCGACAGGAGTCCTGACTTCGTTGAACAAACACGAGGGTTGAAGGGCCATCCCCGCCGTAAGTCGAGAATGTACCCCAGGTCCCCGCCGCAACTCGAGAAAAAACCATGAGACTTCCCCCTCCAAGCGAGATGAGGCCCGATTCCCCTGCACTGCATGCAGAGCAATTCCGTGAGCCCCCTGAAACATGTCAGGAGCCTCGACTTGCTTGATGGATGTCGAGACAGTCCGCAAAAACACTGTCACAAGTAGAGAGGGACCCTGAGGTCACACCAGCATCGCGAAGGAGCTCCATGGGCCCCAAATCAACTCGAGATGAGGCCCGCTTCCCCTGCATTGACTCCAGAGCCATCCCCCGTTCCCCATCAAACACGACCTGAGGCTTGACTCCCTTTAGGCAACTCCAGAGGTTCCCCGAGAACAACGGGCCAAGTCTAGAGGAGTACCAAGTTCAGCAGAGCAACTCGAGGACTGCTCCGTGTACCCCAAATTGCCTCGAGATGAGAGCTGATTCCCTGGCTTAGACTCAAGACGTAGGCCACCTTTCCACAAGCCCCTCAAGAGGAGGCTTCTCTCAGCAATAGGTATGAGGGGGGGACCCTGAGATTGCTGCCTCAATGGGCATATACACCGAGAAGCCCTGACTCGAAAGGAGGCCGGGTTTCCTTGCAGTGGCTTGAATACAGTCTAGTCTTTCATCTCACAAGGTGAAGGGATGTCTGCACCACCTGTGGAGTCCCTAGAAAAGCCCTAGGTCCCCGACTCCTTTCGACGGAATGCCTCACATGCCTCTGACACCTCGAGAGGCACGCAGAGCTCACTGCTTCAAAATTTGACGGAGCCTGACTCCTCTTGAACATTGACAGGAATCCCAGTATCCCTGTGGCTACTGGAAAGGGACCCTGGGTCTCCCGACTCACCTCGAGAAGCGTCCCTTTTGCCCTGCCAAGCCTCGAAGAGACTCCTGAGGTGTCCCTCGTAACTCGACAGGAGTCCTGACTTCGTTGAACAAACACGAGGGTTGAAGGGCCATCCCCGCCGTAAGTCGAGAATGTACCCCAGGTCCCCGCCGCAACTCGAGAAAAACCATGAGACTTTCCCCTCCAAGCGAGATGAGGCCCGATTCCCCTGCACTGCATGCAGAGCAATTCCGTGAGCCCCCTGAAACATGTCAGGAGCCTCGACTTGCTTGATGGATGTCGAGACAGTCCGCAAAAACACTGTCACAAGTAGAGAGGGGGACCCTGAGGTCACACCAGCATCGCGAAGGAGCTCCATGGGCCCCAAATCAACTCGAGATGAGGCCCGCTTCCCCTGCATTGACTCCAGAGCCATCCCCCGTTCCCCATCAAACACGACCTGAGGCTTGACTCCCTTTAGGCAACTCCAGAGGTTCCCCGAGAACAACGGGCCAAGTCTAGAGGAGTACCAAGTTCAGCAGAGAAACTCGAGGACTGCTCCGTGTACCCCAAATTGCCTCGAGATGAGAGCTGATTCCCTGGCTTAGACTCAAGACGTAGGCCACCTTTCCACAAGCCCCTCAAGAGGAGGCTTCTCTCAGCAATAGGTATGAGGGAGGGACCCTGAGATTGCTGCCTCAATGGGCATATACACCGAGAAGCCCTGACTCGAAAGGAGGCCGGGTTTCCTTGCAGTGGCTTGAATACAGTCTAGTCTTTCATCTCACAAGGTGAAGGGATGTCTGCACCACCTGTGGAGTCCCTAGAGAAAGCCCTAGGTCCCCGACTCCTTTCGACGGAATGCCTCACATGCCTCTGACACCTCGAGAGGCACGCAGAGCTCACTGCTTCAAAATTGACGGAGCCTGACTCCTCTTGAACATTGACAGGAATCCCAGTATCCCTGTGGCTACTGGAAAGGGACCTGGGTCTCCCGACTCACCTCGAGAAGCGTTCCTTTTGCCCTGCCAAGCCTCGAAGAGACTCCTGAGGTGTCCCTCGTAACTCGACAGGAGTCCTGACTTCGTTGAACAAACACGAGGGTTGAAGGGCCATCCCCGCCGTAAGTCGAGAATGTACCCCAGGTCCCCGCCGCAACTCGAGAAAAACCATGAGACTTCCCCCTCCAAGCGAGATGAGGCCCGATTCCCCTGCACTGCATGCAGAGCAATTCCGTGAGCCCCCTGAAACATGTCAGGAGCCTCGACTTGCTTGATGGATGTCGAGACAGTCCGCAAAAACACTGTCACAAGTAGAGAGGGACCCTGAGGTCACACCAGCATCGCGAAGGAGCTCCATGGGCCCCAAATCAACTCGAGATGAGGCCCGCTTCCCCTGCATTGACTCCAGAGCCATCCCCCGTTCCCCATCAAACACGACCTGAGGCTTGACTCCCTTTAGGCAACTCCAGAGGTTCCCCGAGAACAACGGGCCAAGTCTAGAGAGGAGTACCAAGTTCAGCAGAGCAACTCGAGGACTGCTCCGTGTACCCCAAATTGCCTCGAGATGAGAGCTGATTCCCTGGCTTAGACTCAAGACGTAGGCCACCTTTCCACAAGCCCCTCAAGAGGAGGCTTCTCTCAGCAATAGGTATGAGGGAGGGACCCTGAGATTGCTGCCTCAATGGGCATATACACCGAGAAGCCCTGACTCGAAAGGAGGCCGGGTTTCCTTGCAGTGGCTTGAATACAGTCTAGTCTTTCATCTCACAAGGTGAAGGGATGTCTGCACCACCTGTGGAGTCCCTAGAGAAAGCCCTAGGTCCCCGACTCCTTTCGACGGAATGCCTCACATGCCTCTGACACCTCGAGAGGCACGCAGAGCTCACTGCTTCAAAATTTGACGGAGCCTGACTCCTCTTGAACATTGACAGGAATCCCAGTATCCCTGTGGCTACTGGAAAGGGACCCTGGGTCTCCCGACTCACCTCGAGAAGCGTCCCTTTTGCCCTGCCAAGCCTCGAAGAGACTCCTGAGGTGTCCCTCGTAACTCGACAGGAGTCCTGACTTCGTTGAACAAACACGAGGGTTGAAGGGCCATCCCCGCCGTAAGTCGAGAATGTACCCCAGGGTCCCCGCCGCAACTCGAGAAAAACCATGAGACTTCCCCCTCCAAGCGAGATGAGGCCCGATTCCCCTGCACTGCATGCAGAGCAATTCCGTGAGCCCCCTGAAAACATGTCAGGAGCCTCGACTTGCTTGATGGATGTCGAGACAGTCCGCAAAAAACACTGTCACAAGTAGAGAGGGACCCTGAGGTCACACCAGCATCGCGAAGGAGCTCCATGGGCCCCAAATCAACTCGAGATGAGGCCCGCTTCCCCTGCATTGACTCCAGAGCCATCCCCCGTTCCCCATCAAACACGACCTGAGGCTTGACTCCCTTTAGGCAACTCCAGAGGTTTCCCGAGAACAACGGGCCAAGTCTAGAGGAGTACCAAGTTCAGTCATGCGCAACACGGAGGACTTGCTCCGAGCCCCCATCCATATTTCCTCTGAGATCGTGAGCTGTTTTCACCTTGGCTTCGACTCTAGACGTGGCCCGACCTTTCAACAATGCCCCTCAAGAGGACTCAGGCATCTATACGCAAATTGATATAATTATGTGGGAGGGAGGACCTGCTACATTGCTGCATCAAATGGGCATATTAGCAACACCGATAAGCCCTGACGACGAATAAGGAGGCCGGATTTTACCTTAGCAGTGTGCATGCAAAACATTCTAGTTCTTATCATTTCACAAGGTGTAGGGATGTTCTATGGCTCACACCACCAGTGGCTGTTTCCTCAGTACAGGAAAAGTATCCCAGTGGGGTCCCGGAGCTCCTAAGTCAGACGTAAAGCCACACAATGCCTCTGACACGCTCTGAGTGGTCAATCGCAGAGTTCTGGTGCTTACTTCAAAATTTTGTACTCGTGAGCCTGATTTCCATCTTGAACAGTAACATAGGACAACCCTAGAATCCCTGGTTGCTTACTGGAAAGCGGACCCTGGGCATCTCCCGACTCAATCTCGAGAAGCGTCCCTTTTCTTTCGCCCTGCCACCATCCTCGAACGAGCCCACTCCTGAGTGCTCCCTCGTCCTCAACACTCGACAGGAAGTCCTGACTTCGTTGAAACAAACACTCTAGTGGTCTTGAAGGGCCATCCCCGCCGTAAGTCGAGAATGTACACCCCTAGGCATTCCCACGCACACTGCAACTCAGAGAAAAACGCATGAGACATTCCCCCTCCAAGCGGAGATGCATGAGCCCCGATTTCCCCTGCTGCACTGCTGCATGCGTGCAGTGTAAAAGCAATTCGTGTCGTGAGCCCCCTGAAACATGTCAAGGGACTCCTCGACTAATGCTTGATGGATGTCGAGACAGTCTCGCAAAAACACTGTCACAAAGTTCAGAGAGGGACCCTGAGGCTCACACCAGCATCCGCGAAAGGAGCTCCATGGGCCCCAAATCAACTCGAAGATGCAAGGCCCCCGCTTCCCCCGCTACGCATGAATTGAGAGCCATCCAGAGCGCCATCCCCCCCGTTCCCCCCGCATCAAAACACGACCTGAGGCTTGACTCCCTCATTCCCTTTAGGCAACTCCAGAGGTTCCCCCGAGAACAACGGGCCAAGTCTAGAGGAGTACCAAGTTCAGCAGAGCAAACTCGAGGACTGCTCCGTGTACCCCAAATTGCCCCCTCGAGATGAGAGCTGATACCTACCCCAGGCTTAGACGGCCCCTCCAAAGACGTAGGCCCTACCTTTCCACAAGCCCCACCCTCCAAGCGGAGGCTAGGTCTCTCATCTACAATAGGTCATGAGGTACGAGGGACCACTGAGATGCTGGCCCCCTTCAAAGGGCAATATAACACCGAGAAAGGCCCTGACTCGAAAGGAGGCCCGGCCCCTTTTTCCTTGCAAGTGGCCCTTGACAATACAGTCTAGTCCCCCCCTTATTCATCATATCACCAAGGCTTGAAGGGATGTCTGCACCACCTGTGGAGTCCCTAGAGAAAGCCCTAGGTCCCCGACTCCTTTCGACGGAATGCCTCACATTGCCTCTGACACCTCGAGAGGCACGCAGAGCCACGAAGAAAACTCACTGCTTCAAAATTTGACGGAGCCTGACTCCTCTATTGAACATTGACAGGAATCCCAGTATCCCTGTGGCCTTTACTGGAAAGGGACCCTGGGTCTTTCTCCCCCGACTCACCTCGAGAAGCGTTTCCCTTTTTTTGCCCCCCTGCCCAAGCCTCGAAGAGACTCCTGAGGTGTCCCTCGTAACTCGAACAGGTAGTCCTGACTTCGTTGAACAAACACGACGAAGAGGTTGAATGGGCCTCCCCCCCGCCGTAAGTCGAGAAATGTACCCCAGCCCACGTCCCCGCCGCAACTCTGCTCGAAAAAAAAACATGAGACTTCCCCCTCCAAGCGAGATGAGGCCCCGATTCCCCTGCACTGCATGCAGAGCAATTCCGTGAGCCCCCTGAAACATGTCAGGAGCCTCGACTTGCTTGATGGATGTCGAGACAGTCCCGCAAAAACACTGTCACAAGTAGAGAGGGACCCTGAGGTCACACCAGCATCGCGAAAGGAAGCCACTCCATGGGCCCCAAATCAACTCGAGATGAGGCCCGCTTCCCCTGCATTGACTCCAGAGCCATCCCCCCCCCGTTCCCCATCAAACACGACCTGAGGCTTGACTCCCTTTAGGCAACTCCAGATGAGGTTCCCCGAGAACAAAGGGCCAAGTCTAGAGGAGTACCAAGTTCAGCAGAGCAACTCGAGGACCTGCTCCGTGTACCCCAAATTGCCTCGAGATGAGAGCTGATTCCCTGGCTTAGACTCAAGACCGTAGGCCACCTTTCCATTTCCAAGCCCCCCCTCAAGGAGGAGGCTTCTCTCAGCAATAGGTATGAGGGGAGGGACCCTGAGATTTGCTGCCTCAATGGGCATATACACCGAGAAGCCCTGACTCGAAAGGAGGCCGGGTTTCCTTGCAGTGGCTTGAATACAGTCTAGTCTTTCATCTCTCACAAGGTGAAGGGATGTCTGCACCACCTGTGGAGTCCCTAGAGAAAAGCCCTAGGTCCCCGAACTCCTTTTCGACGGAATGCCTCACATGCCTCTGACACCTCGAGAGGCACGCAGAGCTCACTGCTTCAAAATTTGACGGAGCCTGACTCCTCTTGAACATTGACAGGAAAAATCCCAGTATCCCTGTGGCTACTGGAAAGGGACCCTGGGTCTCCTCCCGACTCACCTCGAGAAGCGTCCCTTTTGCCCTGCCAAGCCTCGAAGAGACTCCTGAGGTGTCCCTCGTAACTCGACAGGAGTCCTGACTTCGTTGAACAAACACGAGGGTTAGAAGGGCCATCCCCGCCCCCCGTAAGTCGAGAAATGTAACCCCAGGTCCCCGCCGCAACTCGAGAAAAAAACACCATGAGACTTCCCCCTCCAAGCGAGATGAGGCCCGATTTCCCCTGCACTGCATGCAGAGCAATTCCGTGAGCCCCCCCCTGAAACATGTCAGGAGCCTACGACTTGCTTGATGGATGTCGAGACAGTCCGCAAAAAACCACTGTCACAAGTAGAGAGGGGACCCTGAGGTCACACCAGCATCGCGAAGGAGCTCCATGGGCCCCAAATCAACTCGAGATGAGGCCCGCTTCCCCTGCATTGACTCCAGAGCCATCCCCCCGTTCCCCATCAAACACGACCTGAGGCTTGACTCCCTTTAGGCAACTCCAGAGGTTCCCCGAGAACAACGGGCCAAGTCTAGAGGAGTACCAAGTTCAGCAGCAGCAACTCGAGGACTGCTCCGTGTACCCCAAATTGCCTCGAGATGAGAGCTGATTCCCTGGCTTTAGACTCAAGACGTAGGCCACCCTTTCCACAAGCCCCTCAAGAGGAGGCTTCTCTCTCAGCAATAGGTATGAGGGAGGGACCCTGAGATTGCTGCCTCAATGGGCATATACACCGAGAAGCCCTGACTCGAAAGGAGGCCGGCTTTCCTTGCAGTGGCTTGAATACAGTCTAGTCTTTCATCTCACAAGGTGAAGGGATGTCTGCACCACCTGTGGAGTCCCTAGAGAAAGCCCTAGGTCCCCGACTCCTTTCGACGGAATGCCTCACATGCCTCTGACACCTCGAGAGGCACGCAGAGCTCACTGCTTCAAAATTTGACGGAGCCTGACTCCTCTTGAACATTGACAGGAATCCCAGTATCCCTGTGGCTACTGGAAAGGGACCCTGGGTCTCCCACTCACCTCGAGAAGCGTTCCTTTTGCCCTGCCAAGCCTCGAAGAGACTCCTGAGGTGTCCCTCGTAACTCGACAGGAGTCCTGACTTCGTTGAACCAACACGAGGGTTGAAGGGCCCATCCCCGCCGTAAGTCGAGAATGTACCCCAGGTCCCCGCCGCAACTCGAGAAAAACCATGAGACTTCCCCCTCCAAGCGAGATGAGGCCCGATTCCCCTGCACTGCATGCAGAGCAATTCCGTGAGCCCCCTGAAACATGTCAGGAGCCTCGACTTGCTTGATGGATGTCGAGACAGTCCGCAAAAACACTGTCACAAGTAGAGAGGGACCCTGAGGTCACACCAGCATCGCGAAGGAGCTCCATGGGCCCCAAATCAACTCGAGATGAGGCCCGCTTCCCCTGCATTGACTCCAGAGCCATCCCCCGTTCCCCATCAAACACGACCTGAGGCTTGACTCCCTTTAGGCAACTCCAGAGGTTCCCCGAGAACAACGGGCCAAGTCTAGAGAGTACCAAGTTCAGCAGAGCAACTCGAGGACTGCTCCGTGTACCCCAAATTGCCTCGAGATGAGAGCTGATTCCCTGGCTTAGACTCAAGACGTAGGCCACCTTTCCACAAGCCCCTCAAGAGGAGGCTTTCTCTCAGCAATAGGTATGAGGGAGGGACCCTGAGATTGCTGCCTCAATGGGCATATACACCGAGAAGCCCTGACTCGAAAGGAGGCCGGGTTTCCTTGCAGTGGCTTGAATACAGTCTAGTCTTTCATCTCACAAGGTGAAGGGATGTCTGCACCACCTGTGGAGTCCCTAGAGAAAGCCCTAGGTCCCCGACTCCTTTCGACGGAATGCCTCACATGCCTCTGACACCTCGAGAGGCACGCAGAGCTCACTGCTTCAAATTTGACGGAGCCTGACTCCTCTTGAACATTGACAGGAATCCCAGTATCCCTGTGGCTACTGGAAAGGGACCCTGGGTCTCCCGACTCACCTCGAGAAGCGTTCCTTTTGCCCTGCCAAGCCTCGAAGAGACTCCTGAGGTGTCCCTCGTAACTCGACAGGAGTCCTGACTTCGTTGAACAAACACGAGGGTTGAAGGGCCATCCCCGCCGTAAGTCGAGAATGTACCCCAGGTCCCCGCCGCAACTCGAGAAAAACCATGAGACTTCCCCCTCCAAGCGAGATGAGGCCCGATTCCCTGCACTGCATGCAGAGCAATTCCGTGAGCCCCCTGAAACATGTCAGGAGCCTCGACTTGCTTGATGGATGTCGAGACAGTCCGCAAAAACACTGTCACAAGTAGAGAGGGACCCTGAGGTCACACCAGCATCGCGAAGGAGCTCCATGGGCCCCAAATCAACTCGAGATGAGGCCCGCTTCCCCTGCATTGACTCCAGAGCCATCCCCCCGTTCCCCATCAAACACGACCTGAGGCTTGACTCCCTTTAGGCAACTCCAGAGGTTCCCCGAGAACAACGGGCCAAGTCTAGAGGAGTACCAAGTTCAGCAGAGCAACTCGAGGACTGCTCCGTGTACCCCAAATTGCCTCGAGATGAGAGCTGATTCCCTGGCTTAGACTCAAGACGTAGGCCACCTTTCCACAAGCCCCTCAAGAGGAGGCTTCTCTCAGCAATAGGTATGAGGGAGGGACCCTGAGATTGCTGCCTCAATGGGCATATACACCGAGAAGCCCTGACTCGAAAGGAGGCCGGCTTTCCTTGCAGTGGCTTGAATACAGTCTAGTCTTTCATCTCACAAGGTGAAGGGATGTCTGCACCACCTGTGGAGTCCCTAGAGAAAGCCCTAGGTCCCCGACTCCTTTCGACGGAATGCCTCACATGCCTCTGACACCTCGAGAGGCACGCAGAGCTCACTGCTTCAAAATTTGACGGAGCCTGACTCCTCTTGAACATTGACAGGAATCCCAGTATCCCTGTGGCTACTGGAAAGGGACCCTGGGTCTCCCGACTCACCTCGAGAAGCGTTCCCTTTTGCCCTGCCAAGCCTCGAAGAGACTCCTGAGGTGTCCCTCGTAACTCGACAGGAGTCCTGACTTCGTTGAACAAACACGAGGGTTGAAGGGCCATCCCCGCCGTAAGTCGAGAATGTACCCCAGGTCCCCGCCGCAACTCGAGAAAAACCATGAGACTTCCCCCTCCAAGCGAGATGAGGCCCGATTCCCCTGCACTGCATGCAGAGCAATTCCGTGAGCCCCCTGAAACATGTCAGGAGCCTCGACTTGCTTGATGGATGTCGAGACAGTCCGCAAAAACACTGTCACAAGTAGAGAGGGACCCTGAGGTCACACCAGCATCGCGAAGGAGCTCCATGGGCCCCAAATCAACTCGAGATGAGGCCCGCTTCCCCTGCATTGACTCCAGAGCCATCCCCCGTTCCCCATCAAACACGACCTGAGGCTTGACTCCCTTTAGGCAACTCCAGAGGTTCCCCGAGAACAACGGGCCAAGTCTAGAGGAGTACCAAGTTCAGCAGAGCAACTCGAGGACTGCTCCGTGTACCCCAAATTGCCTCGAGATGAGAGCTGATTCCCTGGCTTAGACTCAAGACGTAGGCCACCTTTCCACAAGCCCCTCAAGAGGAGGCTTCTCTCAGCAATAGGTATGAGGGAGGGACCCTGAGATTGCTGCCTCAATGGGCATATACACCGAGAAGCCCTGACTCGAAAGGAGGCCGGGTTTTCCTTGCAGTGGCTTGAATACAGTCTAGTCTTTCATCTCACAAGGTGAAGGGATGTCTGCACCACCTGTGGAGTCCCTAGAGAAAGCCCTAGGTCCCCGACTCCTTTCGACGGAATGCCTCACATGCCTCTGACACCTCGAGAGGCACGCAGAGCTCACTGCTTCAAAATTTGACGGAGCCTGACTCCTCTTGAACATTGACAGGAATCCCAGTATCCCTGTGGCTACTGGAAAGGGACCCTGGGTCTCCCCCCTCACTCACCTCGAGAAGCGTCCCTTTTGCCCTGCCAAGCCTCGAAGAGACTCCTGAGGTGTCCCTCGTAACTCGACAGGAGTCCTGACTTCGTTGAACAAACACGAGGGTTGAAGGGCCATACCCGCCGTAAGTCGAGAATGTACCCCAGGTCCCCGCCGCAACTCGAGAAAAAACCATGAGACTTCCCCCTCCAAGCGAGATGAGGCCCGATTCCCCTGCACTGCATGCAGAGCAATTCCGTGAGCCCCCTGAAACATGTCAGGAGCCTCGACTTGCTTGATGGATGTCGAGACAGTCCGCAAAAAACACTGTCACAAGTAGAGAGGGACCCTGAGGTCACACCAGCATCGCGAAGGAGCTCCATGGGCCCCAAATCAACTCGAGATGAGGCCCGCTTCCCCTGCATTGACTCCAGAGCCATCCCCCGTTCCCCATCAAACACGACCTGAGGCTTGACTCCCTTTAGGCAACTCCAGAGGTTCCCCGAGAACAACGGGCCAAGTCTAGAGGAGTACCAAGTTCAGCAGAGCAACTCGAGGACTGCTCCGTGTACCCCAAATTGCCTCGAGATGAGAGCTGATTCCCTGGCTTAGACTCAAGACGTAGGCCACCTTTCCACAAGCCCCTCAAGAGGAGGCTTCTCTCAGCAATAGGTATGAGGGAGGGACCCTGAGATTGCTGCCTCAATGGGCATATACACCGAGAAGCCCTGACTCGAAAGGAGGCCGGGTTTCCTTGCAGTGGCTTGAATACAGTCTAGTCTTTCATCTCACAAGGTGAAGGGATGTCTGCACCACCTGTGGAGTCCCTAGAGAAAGCCCTAGGTCCCCGACTCCTTTCGACGGAATGCCTCACATGCCTCTGACACCTCGAGAGGCACGCAGAGCTCACTGCTTCAAAATTTGACGGAGCCTGACTCCTCTTGAACATTGACAGGAATCCCAGTATCCCTGTGGCTACTGGAAAGGGACCCTGGGTCTCCCGACTCACCTCGAGAAGCGTCCCTTTTGCCCTGCCAAGCCTCGAAGAGACTCCTGAGGTGTCCCTCGTAACTCGACAGGAGTCCTGACTTCGTTGAACAAACACGAGGGTTGAAGGGCCATCCCCGCCGAAAGTCGAGAATGTACCCCAGGTCCCCGCCGCAACTCGAGAAAAACCATGAGACTTCCCCCTCCAAGCGAGATGAGGCCCGATTCCCCTGCACTGCATGCAGAGCAATTCCGTGAGCCCCCTGAAACATGTCAGGAGCCTCGACTTGCTTGATGGATGTCGAGACAGTCCGCAAAAACACTGTCACAAGTAGAGAGGGACCCTGAGGTCACACCAGCATCGCGAAGGAGCTCCATGGGCCCCAAATCAACTCGAGATGAGGCCCGCTTCCCCTGCATTGACTCCAGAGCCATCCCCCGTTCCCCATCAAACACGACCTGAGGCTTGACTCCCTTTAGGCAACTCCAGAGGTTCCCCGAGAACAACGGGCCAAGTCTAGAGGAGTACCAAGTTCAGCAGAGCAACTCGAGGACTGCTCCGTGTACCCCAAATTGCCTCGAGATGAGAGTGATTCCCTGGCTTGACTCAAGACGTAGGCCACCTTTCCACAAGCCCCTCAAGAGGAGGCTTCTCTCAGCAATAGGTATGA
>JAJLRB010002812.1:0-12722 GCA_020976825.1 Odocoileus hemionus | reverse complement strand
CCTTAACTTCCTTGATGGAACTCCAGAGAGTCCCCAAAAACACTGTCACAAGTCTACAGGGTCCCTGAGGTCAGCACAGCAACATGAAAGAGCATCGTGTACCCCTAATCAACAAAAGATGAGGCCTGAATCCCCTGCATTGGCTCCAGAGCTATTTCCGCATTCCCCATCAAACATGACAAGTGGCTTGACTTTCTTTAGGCAACTCCAGAGATTCCCTGAGACACGGTTCCAAGTCTAGAGGAACACCAAGTTCAGCACAGCAACTCGAGGAAAGTTCCGTGTATACCAAATCATTTCGAAATGAGAGCTGATTCCCTGCCTTTGATCCATGATGTAAGCAAATTTACGCAAGCACCTCAAGAGGAGGCATCTCTCAGCAATATTTATGTGGGACGGACGCTGAGGTTGCTGCCCCATGTGAATTGGAGACCAAGATGACCTGACTAGAAAGAAGGCCGGATTTCCCTGCAGTAGCTTGAATGCAGGCTCGAATTTCATCTCACAGAATGAAAGTATATGTGAGTCCCCTGTGGAGAGCCTAGAGAAAGCCCTATGTCCCCGCCTTAAAACGACAGGAGGACCACATGCCTTTGACACCACAACATGCACATTCAGTTCAGTCCTTCCAAAGGTGACGAGTCCTGGCTCCTCTTGAAAATTGATAGGAATCCGAATATCCCTGTGGAAACTGGAAAGGGACGCTTGTTCCTCCGCCTCACCTCAAGAAGCATCCGTATTGCCATGCTAAGTCTCGAAGAGATTCCTGAGGTGTCGCTCATAACAAGACAGGATTCCTCACATTGCTGAACAAACACGAGTTTTGAAGGGCCATCCACGCGAAAAGTCAAGACTATACCCCAGGTACCCGCCAGAACTCGAGGAAAACCATAAGAAGTCCCCCTGGCCATGAGATGAGACCAGATTCTGCTGCATTGCGTGCGGAGCAATTATGTGTTCCACATCAAATAGGAAAGGAGAGTTGACATCCTTGATGGAACTTCAGAGAGTCCCCATGAACACTGTCACAAGTCTAGAGTGACCCTGAGGTCACCACAACAACTCGAAATAGCTATGTGTACCCCAAATCAACTCGAGATGAGGCCCGGTTCACCTGCATTGGCACCAGAGGTATCCTATGTTTCCCATCAAAGATGGCAAGTGGCTTGACTTCCTTTAGGCAACTACAGAGATTCCCCAAGAACATCATTCCAAGTTAAGAGGAAGACAAAGTTCAGCACAGGAACTCGAGAAAAGCTCCGTGTACACCAAATCATTTCGAGATGAGTGCTGATTCCCTGTCTTCGACTCAAGTGGCATGCCAAGTTTCCACAAGCATCTCAAGAGGATGCATCTCTCAGCCATATGTATGTGAGAGGGACCCTCACATGAGTTTGCTGCCTCATGTGGAATGGACCCCGAGTTGCCCTGACTCAAAAGAAGGCGGAATTTCCTTGCAATGACTTGATTGCACACTGGAATTTCATCTCTGACAATGATGGGATGTCTGAATCCCCTGTGGAGATCTTAGAGAAAGCCCAATTTCCTCGGCTCATCTCGACAGGAGGCCTTACATCCCTTGGACAACTCGATAGGAACGTGGCGTTCAATGCTCCAAGAGGAGACCACACCTCACTCCACTTGAAAATGGATAAGAATCCCCATATATCAGTGGAACCTGGAAAGGGACCCTGGGTCTCACGCCTCACCTCGAGAGGCGTCCCTATTTCCCTGCCAAGCCTCGAGGAGAATCCCGGGTTATCCCTTTCAACGAGACAGTGGTCTGACATGGCCGAACACACACGAGGTTTGGAAGGCCATATTCACCGTAAGTTGAGAATATACCCCAGTTTCCAGCTGCAGCGCAAGAAAAACCATGATATTTTCCCCTCGACAGCAGATAAGGACCGATTCCCCTGCGTTGAGTGCTCCCCATGAAACATGTAACGAGCATTGACTTCCTTCATGGAACTCCAGAGAGTCCCCAAGAGCACTGTCACAAGTCTACAGGGTCCCTGGCGTCACTGCAGCAAAGCCAAAGAGGTCCGTATACCCCAAACCAACTCGAGATGAGGACCGATTCCTCTACATTGGCTCAAGAGCCATGCCGCATTCCCCATCAAACACGACAGTGGCTTGACTTCCTTGAGGAAACCGAATAGATTCCCTGAGAACAACGTCCCAAGTCTAGAGGAACACCAAGTTCAGCACAGCAGCTCGAAGAATTCTCCGTGTAGCCCAAATCGTCTCAAGATGAGAGCTGATTCCCTGGCTTTGATTCAAGAAGTATGCCAACCTTCCACAAGCAACTCAAGAGGAGGCTTCTCTCAGCAATAGTTATGTGAGAGGGATCCTGAACTTGCTGCCTCAAGTGGAATAGACACCGAGATGCCCTGACTCGAAAGAAGGCCGGATATCCCTGCAGTGGCTTGAATGCAGGCTCGTCTTAGATGAAGGGGTGTCTGAATCCCCTGTGGAGACCCTAGAGAAAGCCCTAGGTTTCCGCCTCATCTCGACAGCAGGCCTCACGTCCCTTTGAGACATCGAGAGGCATGCAGAGTTCAATGCTTCAAAAGGTGGTGATCCCTGACTCCTCTTGAAAATTGTTAGGAACTCCAGTATCCCTGTGGCAACTGGAAAGGGACCCTGGGCCTCATGAAGCACATCGGGATGCGTACCTATTGCCCTGCCAAGCTCGAAGAGATTCCTGAGGTGTCCCTCGTAACTAGACAGGAGTTCTGGCGTCGCTGAACAAACACGAATTTTGAAGGGCCCTCCCCGCCGCAACTCGAGAATATACCCCAGGTTCCCAGCGCAACTCGAGAAAAACCAGGAGACTTCCTCCTCGCTGCGAGATGTGGCCCGATTCACCTGCATTGCATGCAGAGCAATTCCTGTTCCCATGAAACATGAAAGTAGTATTGACTTCTTTGATGGAACTCCAGAGAGTCCCCAAGAATACTCTCACAAGCCTAAAGGGACGCGGAGTTCACCGCAGCAACATGAAAGCATTCCGTGCTGTCCAAATCAACTCAAGAAGAGGCCTGATTCCACTGAATTGTCTTCAGAGCTATCCTGAGTTCCACATCAAACAGGACAAGTGGCTTGACTACCTTTAGGCAACTCCAGAGATTCCCCAAGAACACAGTCCCAAATTCTAGAGGAACACCAAATTCAGCACAGCAACTTGAGGAAAGCTTCTTGTACCCCAAATCGTCTTGAGATGAGAGCTGATTCCCTGGCTTCGATTCAAGAGGTATGCCAACACTCCACAAGCACCTCAAGAGAAGGCTTCTCTCAGCAATTGTTAAGTGAGATGGACCCTAAATTTGATGCCTCAAGAGGAATGGACGTGTGATGCCCTGACTCGAAATAAAGCCGGATTTCCCTGCAGTGGCTTGAATGCAGGCTCGTCTTTCATCTCACAAGATGAAGGGATGTTTGAATCCCCTGTGGAGAGCCTTGAGAAAGCCCTTGGTCCCCGCCTCATCTCGACAGCAGGCCTCAAATCCCTTTGACACATCGAGAGGCAGGCGGAGTTCAACGCTTCAAAAGGAGACGATGCCTGACTCCTCATGAAGATTGATAGGAATCCCAATATCACTATGGCAACTGGAAAGGGACCCTGGGTCTCCCGCCTCACCGGGAGAAGCGTCCCTATTGCCTTGCCAATCCTCGAAGAGAAACATGAGGTGTCCTTTACAACTAACAATGGGTCCTGACGTCGCTGAACAAACACTAGTTTTGAAGGCCCATCCCCACCGTAACTCCAGAATACACCGCAGGTTCCCTCAGCAACTCGTGAAAAGCCATGAGACTTCCCCTTTGCCACGACATGAAGCCCGATTCTCCTGCATTGCGTGCAGAGCAATTCCGTGTTCGGATCAAACATGTAAGGAGCCTTGACTTCCTTGATGGAACTACTGAGAGTCAGCAAGAACACTGTCACAAGTCTACAGAGTCCTTGATGTCACCGCAGCAATGCGAAAGACTTCCGTGTACACCAAATCAACTCGAGATGAGGCCCGATTCCCCTGCATTGAGTGCAGAGCCGTCCCGCATTCTCCATCAAACAAGACAAGTGGCTTGACTTCATTTAGGCAACTCCAGAGATTCCCCGAGAAAACCGCCCAAGTCTAGAGGAACACCACGTTCAGCACAGCAACTCGAGGAATGCTCTGTGTACACCGAATCGCCTCGAGATGAGAGCTGATTCCCTGGCTTCGACTCAAGAGGAATGCCAACTTTCCTCAAGCACCTCAAGAGGAGGCTTCTCTCAGCAACAGGTTTGAGGGAGGGACCCTGTGTTTGCTGCCTCATGTGGAATGGACAACGAGAAGGCCTAACTTGAAAGAAGACAGAATTTCCCTGCTTGAATGCAGGCTCGTCTTTCATCTCACAAGATGATGGGTTGTCTGAATACCCTGTGGAGACCCTAGAGGAAGCCCTAGGTCATGGCCTCATCACGAGAGGAGGCATCACATCCCTTTGACAGGTTGACAGGCAAGCGGCGTTCAATGCTTCAGAAGCTGACGATGCCTGACTCCTCTTGAAAATTGATAGGAATACCAATATCTCTGTGGCAAATGGAAATGGACCCTGGGTCTCTTTTCTCACCTCAAGAAGCGTCCCTATTTCCCTGCCAAACGTCAAAGAGAATCCTGGGGTGTCCCTCACAACTAGACAGGAGTCCTGATGTTGCTGAACCGACACGTGTTTTAAAGGGTCATCCCCACCATAACTCAAGAATATACCTGAGGTTCCCGCCGCAACTAGAGAAAAACCATGAGACTCCCCCCTCGCCACGAGGTGAGGAACGATTCCCCTGCAGTGCATGCAACACAATTCCGTGTTCGCCATCAAACATGAAAGGAGATTTGACTTCCTTGCTGGAACCTCAGAGACTACTCAAGAAAACAGTCACAAGTCTAGAGGAACCCTGAGGTCACTGCAGCAACAGAAAGAGCTCTGTGTACCTCACATCAACGTGAGATGAGGCCCGATTCCCCTGCATTGATTCCAGAGCAATCACGCGTTCCCCTTCATCCATGACATGTGGCTTGACTGCCTATAGGAAACAGCAGAGATTCCCCGAGAACACCGTCCCAAGTCTAGAGGAACACAAATTTCAGCACAGCATCTCGAGGAAAGCTCCGTGTACCCCAAATCGTGTAGAAATGAGAGGTGATTCCCTGGTTTCGACTCAAGTGTTATGCCAACTTTCAGCAAGCACCTCAAGAGGAGACTTCTCTCAACGATAGGTATATGAGAGGGACCCTGAGTTTGCTGCCTCAAGTGGAATGGACACAGAGATTCCCTTACTCGAAAGAAGACCGGATGTCCCTGCTTGAATGCATGCTCGTCTTTCATCTCACAAGATAAAGTGATGATTGAATCCCCAGTGGAGACCCTAGAGAATGCCTTAGGTCCCGGCTTCATCACGACAGGTGACCTCACATCCTTTTAATTCCTCGAAAGGCACGCGAAGTTTACTGCTTCAAAAGGAGACGATGCCCGACTTGTCTTGAAAATTGACAGGAATCCCAATATACCTGTGGCAACAGGAATGGTATACTTGGTCTCCCGCCTCATCGCGAGAGGCGTTCCTATTGAACTGACAAGATTCACGGGGAATCCCGAGGTGTCCCTCGCAACTAGACTGGGATCCTGACGTCGCTGAACCAACACGAGTTTTGAAAGGCCATCCCCACCGTACTCGAGAGTATACCCTTGGTTCCCGCTGCAATTTGAGAAAAAATATGAGAAGTACCACTCGCTGGCAGATTGGCCCTGATTCCCATGCCTTTCATGCAGAGCAATTCCGTGATCCCCATCAAACACGGAAGGAGCCTTAACTTCCTTGATGGAACTCCAGAGAGTCCCCAAAAACACTGTCACAAGTCTACAGTGTCCCTGAGGTCAGCACAGCAATGCGAAAGAGCATCGTGTACCCCAAATCAACTGGAGATGAGGCCCGAATCCCCGCATTGGCTCCAGAGCCATCTCCGTATTCCCCATCAAATATGACAAGTGGCTTGACTTTCTTTAGGCAACTCCAGAGATTCCATGAGAACACGGTCCCAAGTCTAGAGGAACACCAAGTTAAGCACAGCAAATCGAGGAAAGCTCCGTGTACCCCAAATCATTTCGAGATGAGAGCTGATTCCCTGGCTTCGATCCATGAGGTAAGGAAATTTACACAAGCACCTCAAGAGGAGGCATCTCTCAGCAATATTTATGTGGGTCGGACCCTGAGATTGCTTCCTCAAGTGGATTGGTGACCGAGATGACCTGACTAGATAGAAGGCAGAATTTCCCTGCGGTAGTTAAATGCAGGCTCGTATTTCATCTCACAGAATGAAAGTATATGTGAATCCCCTGTGGAGAGCCTAGAGAAAGCCTTATGTCCCCGCCTCAAATCGACAGGAGGACTCACATGCCTTTGACACCACAACAGGCACATGCAGTTCAGTCCTTCCAAATGTGACGAGTCCTGGCTCCTCTTGAAAATTGATAGAAATCCCAATATCCCTGTGGAAACTGGAAAGGGACGCTTGTTCTTCCGCCTCACCTCAAGAAGCATCCGTATTGCCATGCTAAGTCTCGAAGAGATTCCTGAGGTGTCCCTCATAACTAGACAGGAGTCCTCACATTGCTGAACAAACACAAGTTTTGAAGGGCCATCCACGCCGAAAGTCAAGACTATACCCCAGGTTCCCGCCAGAACTTGAGAAAATCCATAAGAAGTCCCGCTGGCCATGACATGAGACCCGATTTCGCTGCATTGCGTGCGGAGCAATTATCTTAGAGAAAGCCCAATTTTCTCGGCTCATCTCGAAGGAGGCCTAACATCCCTTGGACAGCTCGATAGGAACGTGGCGTTCAATGCTCCAAAAGGAGACCACACCTCACTCCACTTGAAAATGGGTAGGAATCCCTATATACCAGTGGAACCTGGAAAAGGAACCTGGGTCTCACGCCTCACGTCGAGAGGCGTCCCTATTGCCCTGCCAAGCCTCAAGGAGAATCCCGGGTTATCCCTTGCAACTAGACAGTGGTCTGACATGGCCGAACATACACGAGTTTTGGAGGGCCATATCCACCGTAAGTTGAGAATATATCCCAGTTTCCAGCTGCGCGCAACAAAAAACCATGATATTTTCCCCTCGACACCAGATAAGTACCGATTACCCTGCATTGCGTGCAGAGCAATTCCGTGTTCCCCATGAAACATGTAACGAGCCTTGACTTCCTTCATGGAACTCCAGAGAGTCCCCAAGAGCACTGTCACAAGTCTACAGGGACCCTGGCGTCACTGCAGCAAAGCGAAAGAGCTCTGTATACCCCAAACCAACTCGAGATGAGGACCGATTCCCCTACATTGGCTCCAGAGCCATGCCGCATTCCCCATCAAACACGACAAGTGGCTTGACTTCCTTTAGGAAACTGAAGAGATTCCCTGAGAACACCGTCCCAAGTCTAGAGGAACACCAAGTTCAGCACAGAAGCTCAAGGAAAGCTCCGTGTAGCCCAAATCGTCTCAAGATGAGAGCTGATTCCCTGGCTTTGACTCAAGAAGTATGCCAACCTTCCACAAGCACCTCAAAAGGAGGCTTCTCTCAGCAATAGTTATGTGAGAGGGACCCTCTGAACTTGCTGCCTCAAGTGGAATAGACACCGAGATGCCCTGACTCGAAAGAAGGCCGGATATCCCTGCAGTGGTTTGAATGCAGGCTCGTCTTTCATCTCAGAAGATGAAGGGGTGTCTGAATCCCCTGTGGAGAGCCTAGAGAAAGCCCTTGGTCCCCGCCTCATCTCGACAGCAGGCCTCAAATCCCTTTGACACCTCGCGAGGCACACAGAGTTCAGTGCTTCAAAAGGAGATGATGCCTGACTCCTCATGAAAATTGATAGGAATCCCAATATACCTATGGCAACTGGAAAGGGACCCTGGGTCTCCCGCCTTACCTGGAGAAGCATCCTTATTGCCTTGCCAATCCTCGAAGAGAAACATTAGTTGTCCCTCACAACTAACAATGAGTCCTGACGTCACTGAACAAACACTAGTTTTGAAGGCCCATCCCCACCGTAACTCGAGAATGCACCCCAGGTTCCCACAGCAACTCGTGGAAAACCATGAGACTTCACCTTTGCAACGATATGAAGCCCGATTCTCCTGCATTGCGTGCAGAGCAATTCCGTGTTCGGATCAAACATGTAAGGAGCCTTGACTTCCTTGATGGAATACCTGAGAGTCAGCAAGAACACTGTCACAAGTCTACAGGGTCCTTGATGTAACCGCAGCAATGCGAAAGACTTCCGTGTACACCAAATCAACTCAAGATGAGGCCCGATTCCCCTGCATTGAGTGCAGAGCCCTCCCACGTTCTCCATCAAGCAAGACAAGTGGCTTGACTTCCTTTAGGCAACTCTGGAGAATTCCCGAGAAAACCGCCCAAGTCTAGAGGAACACCAAGTTCAGCACAGCAACTCGAAGAATGCTCTGTGTACCCCGAATAGCTTCGAGATGAGAGCTGATTCCCTGGCTTCTACTCAAGAGGAATGCCAAATTTCCACAAGCACCTCAAGAGTTGGCTTCTCTCAGCAATAGGTATGAGGGAGGGACCCTGTGTTTGCTGCCTCATGTGGAATGGACACCGAGAAGTCCTGACTCGAAAGAAGACAGAATTTCCCTGCTTGAATGCAGTCTCGTCTTTCATCTCGCAAGATAATGGGTTGTCTGAATCCCCTGTGGAGACCCTAGAGGAAGCCCTAGGTCCTGGCATCATCTCGAGAGGAGGCATCACATTTCTTTGACAGATTGACAGGCAAGCGGCGTTCAATGCTTCAAAAGCTGACGATGCCTGACTCCTCTTGAAAATTGATAGGAATCCCAATATCTCTGTGGCAACTGGAAATGGACTCTGGGTCTCTTGTCTCACCTCAAGAAGCGTCCCTATTGCCCTGCCAAGCCTCAAAGAGAATCCTGGTGCGTCCCTTGCAACTAAACAGGAGTCCTGATATCGCTGAACCGACATGTGTTTTAAAGGGTCATCCCCGCTGTAACTCAAGTATATACCCGATGTTCCCGCCGCAACTTGAGTAAAACCATGAGACTTCCCCCTCGCCACGAAATGAGGAACGATTCCCCTGCAATGCATGCAGCACAATTCCGTGTTCCCCATCAAAATGAAAGGAGACTTGACTTCCTTGCTGGAACTCCAGAGCATACCCAAGAAAACAGTCAATAGTCTAGAGGAACCCTGAGGTCACTGCAGCAACAGAAAGAGCTCTGTGTACCTCATATCAACGTGAGATGAGGCCCGATTCCCCTGCATTGGTTCCAGAGCAATCCCGCGTTCCCAATCATCCATGACATGTGGCTTGACTGCCTTTAGGAAACAGCAGAGATTCCCCGAGAACACCGTCCCAAGTCGAGAAGAACACAAATTTCAGCACAGCATCTCCAGGAAAGCTCCATGTACCCCAAATCGTGAAGAAATGAGAGGTGATTCCCTGGTTTCGACTAAAGTGTTATGCCAACTTTCAGCAAGCACCTCAAGAGGAGACTTCTCTCAACAATAGGTATATGAGAGGGACCCTGAGTTTGCTGCCTCAAGTGGAATGGACACAGAGATTCCCTTACTCGAAAGAAGACCGGATGTCCCTGCTTGAATGCACGCTCGTCTTTCATCTCACAAGATAAAGTGATGATTGAATCCCCAGTGGAGACCTTAGAGAATGCCTTAGGTCCCCGCTTCATCACGACAGGTGACCTCACATCCTTTTGATTCCTCGAAAGGCACGCAGAGTTCACTGCTTCAAAAGGAGACGATGCCTGACTTGTCTTGAAATTGATAGGAATCCCAATATACCTGTGGCAACAGGAATGGTATACGTGGTCTCCCGCTTCATCGCGAGAGGCGTTCCTATTGAACTGAGAAACCTTGGGGGGAATCCCGAGGTGTCCCTCGCAACTAGACTGGGATCCTGACGTCGCTGAACCAACACGAGTTTTGAAAGGCCATCCCCACCGTACTCGATTGTATACCCTTGGTTCCCGCTGCAACTTGAGAAAAAACATGAAAAGTACCACTCGCTGGCAGATTGGCCCTGATTCCCATGCCTTTCATGCAGAGCAATTCCGTGATCCCCATCAAACACGGAAGGAGCCTTAACTTCCTTGATGGAACTCCAGAGAGTCCCCAAAAACACTGTCACATGTCTACAGTGTCCCTGAGGTCAGCACAGCAACGCAAAAGAGCATCGTGTACCCCAAATCAACTCGAGATGAGGCCCGAATCCCCTGCATTGGCTCCAGAGCCATCTCCGCATTCCCCATCAAATATGACAAGTGGCTTGACTTTCTTTAGGCAACTCCAGAGATTCCCTGAGACACGGTCCCAAGTCTAGAGGAACACCAAGTTCAGCACAGCAACTCGAGGAAAGTTCCGTGTATACCAAATCATTTCGAGATGAGAGCTGATTCCCTGGCTTCGATCCATGAGGTAAGGAAATTTACACAAGCACCTCAAGAGGAGGCATCTCTCAGCAATATTTATGTGGGTCGGACCTTGAGATTGCTTCCTCAAGTGCATTGGAGACCGAGATGACCTGACTAGATAGAAGGCAGAATTTCCCTGCAGTCGTTGAATGCAGGCTCGTATTTCATCTCACAGAATGAAAGTATATGTGAATCCCCTGTGGAGAGCCTAGAGAAAGCCTTATGTCCCCGCCTCAAATCGACAGGAGGACTCACATGCCTTTGACACCACAACAGGCACATGCAGTTCAGTCCTTCCAAATGTGACGAGTCCTGGCTCCTCTTGAAAATTGATAGAAATCCCAATATCCCTGTGGAAACTGGAAAGGGACGCTTGTTCTTCCGCCTCACCTCAAGAAGCATCCGTATTGCCATGCTAAGTCTCGAAGAGATTCCTGAGGTGTCCTCATAACTAGAAAGGATTCCTCTTATGCTTCCAACAAACACGAGGAGAGTTTTTGAAAGGAGTCCTCACATTGCTGAACAAACACGAGTTTTGAAGGGCCATCCACGCCGAAAGTCAAGACTATACCCCAGGTTCCCGCCAGAACTTGAGAAAATCCATAAGAAGTCCCGCTGGCCATGACATGAGACCCGATTTCGCTGCATTGCGTGCGGAGCAATTATCTTAGAGAAAGCCCAATTTTCTCGGCTCATCTCGAAGGAGGCCTAACATCCCTTGGACAGCTCGATAGGAACGTGGCGTTCAATGCTCCAAAAGGAGACCACACCTCACTCCACTTGAAAATGGGTAGGAATCCCCATATACCAGTGGAACCTGGAAAAGGAACCTGGGTCTCACGCCTCACGTCGAGAGGCGTCCCTATTGCCCGGCCAAGCCTCAAGGAGAATCCCGGGTTATCCCTTGCAACTAGACAGTGGTCTGACATGGCCAAACATACACGAGTTTTGGAGGGCCATATCCACCGTAAGTTGAGAATATATCCCAGTTTCCAGCTGCAGCGCAAGAAAAACCATGATATTTTCCCCTCGACACCAGATAAGTACCGATTACCCTGCATTGCGTGCAGAGCAATTCCGTGTTCCCCATGAAACATGTAACGAGACTTGACTTCCTTCATGGAACTCCAGAGAGTCCCCAAGAGCACTGTCACAAATCTACAGGGACCCTGGCGTCACTGCAGCAAAGGGAAAGAGCTCTGTATACCCCAAACCAACTCGAGATGAGGACCGATTCCCCTACATTGGCTCAAGAGCCATGCCGCATTCCCCATCAAACACGACAAGTGGCTTGACTTCCTTTAGGAAACCGAAGAGATTCCCTTAGAAGAGCGTCCCAAGTCTAGAGGAACACCAAGTTCAGCACAGAAGCTCAAGGAAAGCTCCGTGTAGCCCAAATCGTCTCAAGATGAGAGCTGATTCCCTGGCTTTGACTCAAGAAGTATGCCAACCTTCCACAAGCACCTCAAAAGGAGGCTTCTCTCAGCAATAGTTATGTGAGAGGGACCCTGAACTTGCTGCCTCAAGTGGAATAGACACCGAGATGCCCTGACTCGAAAGAAGGCCGGATATCCCTGCAGTGGTTTGAATGCAGGCTCGTCTTTCATCTCAGAAGATGAAGGGGTGTCTGAATCCCCTGTGGAGAGCCTAGAGAAAGCCCTTGGTCCCCGCCTCATCTCGACAGCAGGCCTCAAATCCCTTTGACACCTCGCGAGGCACACAGAGTTCAGTGCTTCAAAAGGAGATGATGCCTGACTCCTCATGAAAATTGATAGGAATCCCAATATACCTATGGCAACTGGAAAGGGACCCTGGGTCTCCCGCCTTACCTGGAGAAGCATCCTTATTGCCTTGCCAATCCTCGAAGAGAAACATTAGTTGTCCCTCACAACTAACAATGAGTCCTGACGTCACTGAACAAACACTAGTTTTGAAGGCCCATCCCCACCGTAACTCGAGAATGCACCCCAGGTTCCCACAGCAACTCGTGACAAGCCATGAGACTTCACCTTTGCAGCGATGTGAAGCCCGATTCTCCTGCATTGCATGCAGAGCAATTCCGTGTTCGGATCAAACATGTAAGGAGCCTTGACTTCCTTGATGGAATTCCTGAGTCAGCAAGAACACTGTCACAAGTCTACAGGGTCCTTGATGTCACCGCAGCAATGCGAAAGACTTCCGTGTACACCAAATCAACTCGAGATGAGGCCCGATTCCC
>JAJLRB010002811.1:0-12722 GCA_020976825.1 Odocoileus hemionus | reverse complement strand
ACTCGACAGGAGTCCTGACTTCGTTGAACAAACACGAGGGTTGAAGGGCCATCCCCGCCGTAAGTCGAGAATGTACCCCAGGTCCCCGCCGCAACTCGAGAAAAACCATGAGACTTCCCCCTCCAAGCGAGATGAGGCCCGATTCCCCTGCACTGCATGCAGAGCAATTCCGTGAGCCCCCTGAAACATGTCAGGAGCCTCGACTTGCTTGATGGATGTCGAGACAGTCCGCAAAAACACTGTCACAAGTAGAGAGGGACCCTGAGGTCACACCAGCATCGCGAAGGAGCTCCATGGGCCCCAAATCAACTCGAGATGAGGCCCGCTTCCCCTGCATTGACTCCAGAGCCATCCCCCGTTCCCCATCAAACACGACCTGAGGCTTGACTCCCTTTAGGCAACTCCAGAGGTTCCCCGAGAACAACGGGCCAAGTCTAGAGGAGTACCAAGTTCAGCAGAGCAACTCGAGGACTGCTCCGTGTACCCCAAATTGCCTCGAGATGAGAGCTGATTCCCTGGTTTAGACTCAAGACGTAGGCCACTTTCCACAAGCCCCTCAAGAGGAGGCTTCTCTCAGCAATAGGTATGAGGGAGGGACCCTGAGATTGCTGCCTCAATGGGCATATACACCGAGAAGCCCTGACTCGAAAGGAGGCCGGCTTTCCTTGCAGTGGCTTGAATACAGTCTAGTCTTTTTCATCTCACAAGGTGAAGGGATGTCTGCACCACCTGTGGAGTCCCTAGAGAAAGCCCTAGGACCCCGACTCCTTTCGACGGAATGCCTCACATGCCTCTGACACCTCGAGAGGCACGCAGAGCTCACTGCTTCAAAATTTGACGGAGCCTGACTCCTCTTGAACATTGACAGGAATCCCAGTATCCCTGTGGCTACTGGAAAGGGACCCTGGGTCTCCCGACTCACCTCGAGAAGCGTCCCTTTTGCCCTGCCAAGCCTCGAAGAGACTCCTGAGGTGTCCCTCGTAACTCGACAGGAGTCCTGACTTCGTTGAACAAACACGAGGGTTGAAGGGCCATCCCCGCCGTAAGTCGAGAATGTACCCCAGGTCCCCGCCGCAACTCGAGAAAAAAAACCATGAGACTTCCCCCTCCAAGCGAGATGAGGCCCGATTCCCCTGCACTGCATGCAGAGCAATTCCGTGAGCCCCCTGAAACATGTCAGGAGCCTCGACTTGCTTGATGGATGTCGAGACAGTCCGCAAAAACACTGTCACAAGTATCGAGGGACCCTGAGGTCACACCAGCATCGCGAAGGTGCTCCATGGGCCCCAAATCAACTCGAGATGAGGCCCGCTTCCCCTGCATTGACTCCAGAGCCATCCCCCGTTCCCCATCAAACACGACCTGAGGCTTGACTCCCTTTAGGCAACTCCAGAGGTTCCCCGAGAACAACGGGCCAAGTCTAGAGGAGTACCAAGTTCAGCAGAGCAACTCGAGGACTGCTCCGTGTACCCCAAATTGCCTCGAGATGAGAGCTGATTCCCTGGATTAGACTCAAGACGTAGGCCAACTTTCCACAAGACCCTCAAGAGGAGGCTTCTCTCAGCAATAGGTATGAGGGAGGGACCCTGAGATTGCTGCCTCAATGGGCATATACACCGAGAAGCCCTGACTCGAAAGGAGGCCGGCTTTCCTTGCAGTGGCTTGAATACAGTCTAGTCTTTCATCTCACAAGGTGAAGGGATGTCTGCACCACCTGTGGAGTCCCTAGAGAAAGCCCTAGGACCCCGACTCCTTTCGACGGAATGCCTCACATGCCTCTGACACCTCGAGAGGCACGCAGAGCTCACTGCTTCAAAATTTGACGGAGCCTGACTCCTCTTGAACATTGACAGGAATCCCAGTATCCCTGTGGCTACTGGAAAGGGACCCTGGGTCTCCCGACTCACCTCGAGAAGCGTCCCTTTTGCCCTGCCAAGCCTCGAAGAGACTCCTGAGGTGTCCCTCGTAACTCGACAGGAGTCCTGACTTCGTTGAACAAACACGAGGGTTGAAGGGCCATCCCCGCCGTAAGTCGAGAATGTACCCCAGGTCCCCGCCGCAACTCGAGAAAAACCATGAGACTTCCCCCCTCCAAGCGAGATGAGGCCCGATTCCCCTGCACTGCATGCAGAGCAATTCCGTGAGCCCCCTGAAACATGTCAGGAGCCTCGACTTGCTTGATTGATGTCGAGAAAGTCCGCAAAAACACACTGTACAAGTAGAGAGGGACCCTGAGGTCACACCAGCATCGCGAAGGTGCTCCATGGGCCCCAAATCAACTCGAGATGAGGCCCGCTTCCCCTGCATTGACTCCAGAGCCATCCCCCGTTCCCCATCAAACACGACCTGAGGCTTGACTCCCTTTAGGCAACTCCAGAGGTTCCCCGAGAACAACGGGCCAAGTCTAGAGGAGTACCAAGTTCAGCAGAGCAACTCGAGGACTGCTCCGTGTACCCCAAATTGCCTCGAGATGAGAGCTGATTCCCTGGCTTAGATTCAAGACGTAGGCCAACTTTCCACAAGACCCTCAAGAGGAGGCTTCTCTCAGCAATAGGTATGAGGGAGGGACCCTGAGATTGCTGCCTCAATGGGCATATACACCGAGAAGCCCTGACTCGAAAGGAGGCCGGCTTTCCTTGCAGTGGCTTGAATACAGTCTAGTCTTTCATCTCACAAGGTGAAGGGATGTCTGCACCACCTGTGGAGTCCCTAGAGAAAGCCCTAGGACCCCGACTCCTTTCGACGGAATGCCTCACATGCCTCTGACACCTCGAGAGGCACGCAGAGCTCACTGCTTCAAAATTTGACGGAGCCTGACTCCTCTTGAACATTGACAGGAATCCCAGTATCCCTGTGGCTACTGGAAAGGGACCCTGGGTCTCCCGACTCACCTCGAGAAGCGTCCCTTTTGCCCTGCCAAGCCTCGAAGAGACTCCTGAGGTGTCCCTCGTAACTCGACAGGAGTCCTGACTTCGTTGAACAAACACGAGGGTTGAAGGGCCATCCCCGCCGTAAGTCGAGAATGTACCCCAGGTCCCCGCCGCAACTCGAGAAAAACCATGAGACTTCCCCCTCCAAGCGAGATGAGGCCCGATTCCCCTGCACTGCATGCAGAGCAATTCCGTGAGCCCCCTGAAACATGTCAGGAGCCTCGACTTGCTTGATGGATGTCGAGAAAGTCCGCAAAAACACTGTCACAAGTAGAGAGGGAACCTGAGATCACACCAGCATCGCGAAGGTGCTCCATGGGCCCCAAATCAACTCGAGATGAGGCCCGCTTCCCCTGCATTGACTCCAGAGCCATCCCCCGTTCCCCATCAAACACGACCTGAGGCTTGACTCCCTTTAGGCAACTCCAGAGGTTCCCCGAGAACAACGGGCCAAGTCTAGAGGAGTACCAAGTTCAGCAGAGCAACTCGAGGACTGCTCCGTGTACCCCAAATTGCCTCGAGATGAGAGCTGATTCCCTGGCTTAGACTCAAGACGTAGGCCACCTTTCCACAAGACCCTCAAGAGGAGGCTTCTCTCAGCAATAGGTATGAGGGAGGGACCCTGAGATTGCTGCCTCAATGGGCATATACACCGAGAAGCCCTGACTCGAAAGGAGGCCGGGTTTCCTTGCAGTGGCTTGAATACAGTCTAGTCTTTCATCTCACAAGGTGAAGGGATGTCTGCACCACCTGTGGAGTCCCTAGAGAAAGCCCTAGGACCCGACTCCTTTCGACGGAATGCCTCACATGCCTCTGACACCTCGAGAGGCACGCAGAGCTCACTGCTTCAAAATTTGACGGAGCCTGACTCCTCTTGAACATTGACAGGAATCCCAGTATCCCTGTGGCTACTGGAAAGGGACCCTGGGTCTCCCGACTCACCTCGAGAAGCGTCCCTTTTGCCCTGCCAAGCCTCGAAGAGACTCCTGAGGTGTCCCTCGTAACTCGACAGGAGTCCTGACTTCGTTGAACAAACACGAGGGTTGAAGGGCCATCCCCGCCGTAAGTCGAGAATGTACCCCAGGTCCCCGCCGCAACTCGAGAAAAAACCATGAGACTTCCCCCTCCAAGCGAGATGAGGCCCGATTCCCCTGCACTGCATGCAGAGCAATTCCGTGAGCCCCCTGAAACATGTCAGGAGCCTCGACTTGCTTGATGGATGTCGAGAAAGTCCGCAAAAACACTGTCACAAGTAGAGAGGGAACCCTGAGATCACACAGCATCGCGAAGGTGCTCCATGGGCCCCAAATCAACTCGAGATGAGGCCCGCTTCCCCTGCATTGACTCCAGAGCCATCCCCCGTTCCCCATCAAACACGACCTGAGGCTTGACTCCCTTTAGGCAACTCCAGAGGTTCCCCGAGAACAACGGGCCAAGTCTAGAGGAGTACCAAGTTCAGCAGAGCAACTCGAGGACTGCTCCGTGTACCCCAAATTGCCTCGAGATGAGAGCTGATTCCCTGGCTTAGACTCAAGACGTAGGCCACCTTTCCACAAGCCCCTCAAGAGGAGGCTTCTCTCAGCAATAGGTATGAGGGAGGGACCCTGAGATTGCTGCCTCAATGGGCATATACACCGAGAAGCCCTGACTCGAAAGGAGGCCGGCTTTCCTTGCAGTGGCTTGAATACAGTCTAGTCTTTCATCTCACAAGGTGAAGGGATGTCTGCACCACCTGTGGAGTCCCTAGAGAAAGCCCTAGGTCCCCGACTCCTTTCGACGGAATGCCTCACATGCCTCTGACACCTCGAGAGGCACGCAGAGCTCACTGCTTCAAAATTTGACGGAGCCTGACTCCTCTTGAACATTGACAGGAATCCCAGTATCCCTGTGGCTACTGGAAAGGGACCCTGGGTCTCCCGACTCACCTCGAGAAGCGTCCCTTTTGCCCTGCCAAGCCTCGAAGAGACTCCTGAGGTGTCCCTCGTAACTCGACAGGAGTCCTGACTTCGTTGAACAAACACGAGGGTTGAAGGGCCATCCCCGCCGTAAGTCGAGAATGTACCCCAGGTCCCCGCCGCAACTCGAGAAAAACCATGAGACTTCCCCCTCCAAGCGAGATGAGGCCCGATTCCCCTGCACTGCATGCAGAGCAATTCCGTGAGCCCCCTGAAACATGTCAGGAGCCTCGACTTGCTTGATGGATGTCGAGACAGTCCGCAAAAACACTGTCACAAGTAGAGAGGGACCCTGAGGTCACACCAGCATCGCGAAGGAGCTCCATGGGCCCCAAATCAACTCGAGATGAGGCCCGCTTCCCCTGCATTGACTCCAGAGCCATCCCCCGTTCCCCATCAAACACGACCTGAGGCTTGACTCCCTTTAGGCAACTCCAGAGGTTCCCCGAGAACAACGGGCCAAGTCTAGAGGAGTACCAAGTTCAGCAGAGCAACTCGAGGACTGCTCCGTGTACCCCAAATTGCCTCGAGATGAGAGCTGATTCCCTGGCTTAGACTCAAGACGTAGGCCACTTTCCACAAGCCCCTCAAGAGGAGGCTTCTCTCAGCAATAGGTATGAGGGAGGGACCCTGAGATTGCTGCCTCAATGGGCATATACACCGAGAAGCCCTGACTCGAAAGGAGGCCGGGTTTCCTTGCAGTGGCTTGAATACAGTCTAGTCTTTCATCTCACAAGGTGAAGGGATGTCTGCACCACCTGTGGAGTCCCTAGAGAAAGCCCTAGGTCCCCGACTCCTTTCGACGGAATGCCTCACATGCCTCTGACACCTCGAGAGGCACGCAGAGCTCACTGCTTCAAAATTTGACGGAGCCTGACTCCTCTTGAACATTGACAGGAATCCCAGTATCCCTGTGGCTACTGGAAAGGGACCCTGGGTCTCCCGACTCACCTCGAGAAGCGTCCCTTTTGCCCTGCCAAGCCTCGAAGAGACTCCGGAGGTGTCCCTCGTAACTCGACAGGAGTCCTGACTTCGTTGAACAAACACGAGGGTTGAAGGGCCATCCCCGCCGTAAGTCGAGAATGTACCCCAGGTCCCCGCCGCAACTCGAGAAAAACCATGAGACTTCCCCCTCCAAGCGAGATGAGGCCCGATTCCCCTGCACTGCATGCAGAGCAATTCCGTGAGCCCCCTGAAACATGTCAGGAGCCTCGACTTGCTTGATGGATGTCGAGACAGTCCGCAAAAAAACACTGTCACAAGTAGAGAGGGACCCTGAGGTCACACCAGCATCGCGAAGGAGCTCCATGGGCCCCAAATCAACTCGAGATGAGGCCCGCTTCCCCTGCATTGACTCCAGAGCCATCCCCCGTTCCCCATCAAACACGACCTGAGGCTTGACTCCCTTTAGGCAACTCCAGAGGTTCCCCGAGAACAACGGGCCAAGTCTAGAGGAGTACCAAGTTCAGCAGAGCAACTCGAGGACTGCTCCGTGTACCCCAAATTGCCTCGAGATGAGAGCTGATTCCCTGGCTTAGACTCAAGACGTAGGCCAACTTTCCACAAGCCCCTCAAGAGGAGGCTTCTCTCAGCAATAGGTATGAGGGAGGGACCCTGAGATTGCTGCCTCAATGGGCATATACACCGAGAAGCCCTGACTCGAAAGGAGGCCGGGTTTCCTTGCAGTGGCTTGAATACAGTCTAGTCTTTCATCTCACAAGGTGAAGGGATGTCTGCACCACCTGTGGAGTCCCTAGAGAAAGCCCTAGGTCCCCGACTCCTTTCGACGGAATGCCTCACATGCCTCTGACACCTCGAGAGGCACGCAGAGCTCACTGCTTCAAAATTTGACGGAGCCTGACTCCTCTTGAACATTGACAGGAATCCCAGTATCCCTGTGGCTACTGGAAAGGGACCCTGGGTCTCCCGACTCACCTCGAGAAGCGTCCCTTTTGCCCTGCCAAGCCTCGAAGAGACTCCTGAGGTGTCCCTCGTAACTCGACAGGAGTCCTGACTTCGTTGAACAAACACGAGGGTTGAAGGGCCATCCCCGCCGTAAGTCGAGAATGTACCCCAGGTCCCCGCCGCAACTCGAGAAAAAACCATGAGACTTCCCCCTCCAAGCGAGATGAGGCCCGATTCCCCTGCACTGCATGCAGAGCAATTCCGTGAGCCCCCTGAAACATGTCAGGAGCCTCGACTTGCTTGATGGATGTCGAGACAGTCCGCAAAAACACTGTCACAAGTAGAGAGGGACCCTGAGGTCACACCAGCATCGCGAAGGAGCTCCATGGGCCCCAAATCAACTCGAGATGAGGCCCGCTTCCCCTGCATTGACTCCAGAGCCATCCCCCGTTCCCCATCAAACACGACCTGAGGCTTGACTCCCTTTAGGCAACTCCAGAGGTTCCCCGAGAACAACGGGCCAAGTCTAGAGGAGTACCAAGTTCAGCAGAGCAACTCGAGGACTGCTCCGTGTACCCCAAATTGCCTCGAGATGAGAGCTGATTCCCTGGCTTAGACTCAAGACGTAGGCCACCTTTCCACAAGCCCCTCAAGAGGAGGCTTCTCTCAGCAATAGGTATGAGGGAGGGACCCTGAGATTGCTGCCTCAATGGGCATATACACCGAGAAGCCCTGACTCGAAAGGAGGCCGGGTTTCCTTGCAGTGGCTTGAATACAGTCTAGTCTTTCATCTCACAAGGTGAAGGGATGTCTGCACCACCTGTGGAGTCCCTAGAGAAAGCCCTAGGTCCCCGACTCCTTTCGACGGAATGCCTCACATGCCTCTGACACCTCGAGAGGCACGCAGAGCTCACTGCTTCAAAATTTACGGAGCCTGACTCCTCTTGAACATTGACAGGAATCCCAGTATCCCTGTGGCTACTGGAAAGGGACCCTGGGTCTCCCGACTCACCTCGAGAAGCGTCCCTTTTGCCCTGCCAAGCCTCGAAGAGACTCCTGAGGTGTCCCTCGTAACTCGACAGGAGTCCTGACTTCGTTGAACAAACACGAGGGTTTGAAGGGCCATCCCCGCCGTAAGTCGAGAATGTACCCCAGGTCCCCGCCGCAACTCGAGAAAAACCATGAGACTTCCCCCTCCAAGCGAGATGAGGCCCGATTCCCCTGCACTGCATGCAGAGCAATTCCGTGAGCCCCCTGAAACATGTCAGGAGCCTCGACTTGCTTGATGGATGTCGAGACAGTCCGCAAAAACACTGTCACAAGTAGAGAGGGACCCTGAGGTCACACCAGCATCGCGAAGGAGCTCCATGGGCCCCAAATCAACTCGAGATGAGGCCCGCTTCCCCTGCATTGACTCCAGAGCCATCCCCGTTCCCCATCAAACACGACCTGAGGCTTGACTCCCTTTAGGCAACTCCAGAGGTTCCCCGAGAACAACGGGCCAAGTCTAGAGGAGTACCAAGTTCAGCAGAGCAACTCGAGGACTGCTCCGTGTACCCCAAATTGCCTCGAGATGAGAGCTGATTCCCTGGCTTAGACTCAAGACGTAGGCCACTTTCCACAAGCCCCTCAAGAGGAGGCTTCTCTCAGCAATAGGTATGAGGGAGGGACCCTGAGATTGCTGCCTCAATGGGCATATACACCGAGAAGCCCTGACTCGAAAGGAGGCCGGGTTTCCTTGCAGTGGCTTGAATACAGTCTAGTCTTTCATCTCACAAGGTGAAGGGATGTCTGCACCACCTGTGGAGTCCCTAGAGAAAGCCCTAGGTCCCCGACTCCTTTCGACGGAATGCCTCACATGCCTCTGACACCTCGAGAGGCACGCAGAGCTCACTGCTTCAAAATTTGACGGAGCCTGACTCCTCTTGAACATTGACAGGAATCCCAGTATCCCTGTGGCTACTGGAAAGGGACCCTGGGTCTCCCGACTCACCTCGAGAAGCGTCCCTTTTGCCCTGCCAAGCCTCGAAGAGACTCCTGAGGTGTCCCTCGTAACTCGACAGGAGTCCTGACTTCGTTGAACAAACACGAGGGTTGAAGGGCCATCCCCGCCGTAAGTCGAGAATGTACCCCAGGTCCCCGCCGCAACTCGAGAAAAACCATGAGACTTCCCCCTCCAAGCGAGATGAGGCCCGATTCCCCTGCACTGCATGCAGAGCAATTCCGTGAGCCCCCTGAAACATGTCAGGAGCCTCGACTTGCTTGATGGATGTCGAGACAGTCCGCAAAAACACTGTCACAAGTAGAGAGGGACCCTGAGGTCACACCAGCATCGCGAAGGAGCTCCATGGGCCCCAAATCAACTCGAGATGAGGCCCGCTTCCCCTGCATTGACTCCAGAGCCATCCCCCGTTCCCCATCAAACACGACCTGAGGCTTGACTCCCTTTAGGCAACTCCAGAGGTTCCCCGAGAACAACGGGCCAAGTCTAGAGGAGTACCAAGTTCAGCAGAGCAACTCGAGGACTGCTCCGTGTACCCCAAATTGCCTCGAGATGAGAGCTGATTCCCTGGCTTAGACTCAAGACGTAGGCCACCTTTCCACAAGCCCCTCAAGAGGAGGCTTCTCTCAGCAATAGGTATGAGGGAGGGACCCTGAGATTGCTGCCTCAATGGGCATATACACCGAGAAGCCCTGACTCGAAAGGAGGCCGGCTTTCCTTGCAGTGGCTTGAATACAGTCTAGTCTTTCATCTCACAAGGTGAAGGGATGTCTGCACCACCTGTGGAGTCCCTAGAGAAAGCCCTAGGTCCCCGACTCCTTTCGACGGAATGCCTCACATGCCTCTGACACCTCGAGAGGCACGCAGAGCTCACTGCTTCAAAATTTGACGGAGCCTGACTCCTCTTGAACATTGACAGGAATCCCAGTATCCCTGTGGCTACTGGAAAGGGACCCTGGGTCTCCCGACTCACCTCGAGAAGCGTCCCTTTTGCCCTGCCAAGCCTCGAAGAGACTCCTGAGGTGTCCCCCTCGTAACTCGACAGGAGTCCTGACTTCGTTGAACAAACACGAGGGTTGAAGGGCCATCCCCGCCGTAAGTCGAGAATGTACCCCAGGTCCCCGCCGCAACTCGAGAAAAACCATGAGACTTCCCCCTCCAAGCGAGATGAGGCCCGATTCCCCTGCACTGCATGCAGAGCAATTCCGTGAGCCCCCTGAAACATGTCAGGAGCCTCGACTTGCTTGATGGATGTCGAGACAGTCCGCAAAAACACTGTCACAAGTAGAGAGGGACCCTGAGGTCACACCAGCATCGCGAAGGAGCTCCATGGGCCCCAAATCAACTCGAGATGAGGCCCGCTTCCCCTGCATTGACTCCAGAGCCATCCCCCGTTCCCCATCAAACACGACCTGAGGCTTGACTCCCTTTAGGCAACTCCAGAGGTTCCCCGAGAACAACGGGCCAAGTCTAGAGGAGTACCAAGTTCAGCAGAGCAACTCGAGGACTGCTCCGTGTACCCCAAATTGCCTCGAGATGAGAGCTGATTCCCTGGCTTAGACTCAAGACGTAGGCCACCTTTCCACAAGCCCCTCAAGAGGAGGCTTCTCTCAGCAATAGGTATGAGGGAGGGACCCTGAGATTGCTGCCTCAATGGGCATATACACCGAGAAGCCCTGACTCGAAAGGAGGCCGGCTTTCCTTGCAGTGGCTTGAATACAGTCTAGTCTTTCATCTCACAAGGTGAAGGGATGTCTGCACCACCTGTGGAGTCCCTAGAGAAAGCCCTAGGTCCCCGACTCCTTTCGACGGAATGCCTCACATGCCTCTGACACCTCGAGAGGCACGCAGAGCTCACTGCTTCAAAATTTGACGGAGCCTGACTCCTCTTGAACATTGACAGGAATCCCAGTATCCCTGTGGCTACTGGAAGGGACCCTGGGTCTCCCGACTCACCTCGAGAAGCGTCCCTTTTGCCCTGCCAAGCCTCGAAGAGACTCCTGAGGTGTCCCTCGTAACTCGACAGGAGTCCTGACTTCGTTGAACAAACACGAGGGTTGAAGGGCCATCCCCGCCGTAAGTCGAGAATGTACCCCAGGTCCCCGCCGCAACTCGAGAAAAAAACATGAGACTTCCCCCTCCAAGCGAGATGAGGCCCGATTCCCCTGCACTGCATGCAGAGCAATTCCGTGAGCCCCCTGAAACATGTCAGGAGCCTCGACTTGCTTGATGGATGTCGAGACAGTCCGCAAAAACACTGTCACAAGTAGAGAGGGACCCTGAGGTCACACCAGCATCGCGAAGGTGCTCCATGGGCCCCAAATCAACTCGAGATGAGGCCCGCTTCCCCTGCATTGACTCCAGAGCCATCCCCCGTTCCCCATCAAACACGACCTGAGGCTTGACTCCCTTTAGGCAACTCCAGAGGTCCCCGAGAACAACGGGCCAAGTCTAGAGGAGTACCAAGTTCAGCAGAGCAACTCGAGGACTGCTCCGTGTACCCCAAATTGCCTCGAGATGAGAGCTGATTCCCTGGCTTAGACTCAAGACGTAGGCCACCTTTCCACAAGCCCCTCAAGAGGAGGCTTCTCTCAGCAATAGGTATGAGGGAGGGACCCTGAGATTGCTGCCTCAATGGGCATATACACCGAGAAGCCCTGACTCGAAAGGAGGCCGGCTTTCCTTGCAGTGGCTTGAATACAGTCTAGTCTTTCATCTCACAAGGTGAAGGGATGTCTGCACCACCTGTGGAGTCCCTAGAGAAAGCCCTAGGTCCCCGACTCCTTTCGACGGAATGCCTCACATGCCTCTGACACCTCGAGAGGCACGCAGAGCTCACTGCTTCAAAATTTGACGGAGCCTGACTCCTCTTGAACATTGACAGGAATCCCAGTATCCCTGTGGCTACTGGAAAGGGACCCTGGGTCTCCCGACTCACCTCGAGAAGCGTCCTTTTGCCCTGCCAAGCCTCGAAGAGACTCCTGAGGTGTCCCTCGTAACTCGACAGGAGTCCTGACTTCGTTGAACAAACACGAGGGTTGAAGGGCCATCCCCGCCGTAAGTCGAGAATGTACCCCAGGTCCCCGCCGCAACTCGAGAAAAACCATGAGACTTCCCCCTCCAAGCGAGATGAGGCCCGATTCCCCTGCACTGCATGCAGAGCAATTCCGTGAGCCCCCTGAAACATGTCAGGAGCCTCGACTTGCTTGATGGATGTCGAGAAAGTCCGCAAAAACACTGTCACAAGTAGAGAGGGACCCTGAGGTCACACCAGCATCGCGAAGGAGCTCCATGGGCCCCAAATCAACTCGAGATGAGGCCCGCTTCCCCTGCATTGACTCCAGAGCCATCCCCCGTTCCCCATCAAACACGACCTGAGGCTTGACTCCCTTTAGGCAACTCCAGAGGTTCCCCGAGAACAACGGGCCAAGTCTAGAGGAGTACCAAGTTCAGCAGAGCAACTCGAGGACTGCTCCGTGTACCCCAAATTGCCTCGAGATGAGAGCTGATTCCCTGGCTTAGACTCAAGACGTAGGCCACCTTTCCACAAGCCCCTCAAGAGGAGGCTTCTCTCAGCAATAGGTATGAGGGAGGGACCCTGAGATTGCTGCCTCAATGGGCATATACACCGAGAAGCCCTGACTCGAAAGGAGGCCGGGTTTCCTTGCAGTGGCTTGAATACAGTCTAGTCTTTCATCTCACAAGGTGAAGGGATGTCTGCACCACCTGTGGAGTCCCTAGAGAAAGCCCTAGGTCCCCGACTCCTTTCGACGGAATGCCTCACATGCCTCTGACACCTCGAGAGGCACGCAGAGCTCACTGCTTCAAAATTTGACGGAGCCTGACTCCTCTTGAACATTGACAGGAATCCCAGTATCCCTGTGGCTACTGGAAAGGGACCCTGGGTCTCCCGACTCACCTCGAGAAGCG
>JAJLRB010002810.1:0-12725 GCA_020976825.1 Odocoileus hemionus | reverse complement strand
CCAACATCACACACACTATACATACCAACACACAAACAACAAAAAACGTTATATCTCCATCTCCCCCTATATCCCAAAACCCACGGGACTGTTCATCAGACCCGTGTATAATTATACCATACACATCTCTGAAAATTTCACACACATCTATGTGGACTAAAATTAGTTCCCAAAACACATGAAATTTTAGACATAACAACAAAAAATAAATGACTCACCCCAAAATTTTGATGCATCAATCCAATATATATGAACCCCATACTGCTTTGACACCCCCGGGGGCTTCCGACATCCACCCACTATATTTGACACACAGCCACTTATCTGTGTCTCACACACTCTGTATCGTGACTCACAAGAGGAAATCATCACACTTGGCATAAAATGACAACAAACACTTCTCCCTGCTCAATTTCCCCTTTTTTGACTCAACCTCTTTTTACGACATCCCCGCCACGCATTGATGACAGCAGATCTCCTTATTGACATAAAACCAGGTTTTATGACATCTCACCCCCCCAACCTTTGACATACACACTTTATCTGAACGTCACACCCACGGGTTTTGGAACCCTATTCTATATTTGCCCAAAAACACACGGGTTGAACGATACAACAAAAAATTTGACATCACCCCCTCCGATTGTATTTTTGTGATCACACCTCTTATCAGGATAAACAAAACGATTATTATATCAAACATTATAGCAGGGCACATATGCACTTTACGACACACACCAGGCTTTTGACATCACAGCACTCTGTTCACCCATAAAACTACCTGCTACATACAGCCATTCTATTAAGCCCTCCACAGTATGGATCATCCCGTGAATATCGATGATAAACCCTTTTTTTGTATGATGTCCAGCCACAATTGTAGGAATAAACGGAACTACATATGACATCACTTTTACTCTGTATGACGTCAACCCCCTATGACATCACACCCTCGTTTTCTTTCCTCACACAAGTATTCTCACATCGCATCCACTGAAATTTGTCATTCTTACAATGTATTTCTTTAAACCCACAACCTCAATATGTGTGATATCAACCCATTTATTATTACTCATATGAATTCTATGTGACACACACACACTCTTTGACATCACAAGACTTTTATGACACCCCACCCCTTCTTTTCAAACCACTCCATTTTAGACACACATAACAAATTTGGGGACATACGCCACTGAAAATTGAAAGACACACTATGTTTTTACATCAAAACCAGTATAATGAATCTCACAGGTGTAGAAGCAACAAAACCCACTGACCCCACATCACCTATATATGGTGTAATCCACTTTCTTGAATGATTATATTCATCCTATGTCCTGGAAAACTACAATGTTATGACACTAGAGGGACTTTTTTTGAATAAATCCCCCTCGTTCATCATACCATTGTTTTCTTATGGCACCCACTTTTAACATCATACCACTGTATATATCTCACCCAACGGTTGATGACCACAAGCTCATATCTTCTGAAACCCTTATAACTGCAATCACATCCCGTATATTCATCAAAACCCCTTTTGACGACTCCCCCAAAAACTAAAAGTTCACAGGGGCTTGTAGCCATCATATCCTACACACCCTCTATCCCCTTTATGACAACAAACCCTTTTTATTTTTGCATCACTTTCACTCCTTCTGATTCCCGCATATTACATTTCAGTCATCTACTCTTTGATATCACTTTTTACTATATTGTGACATCACACAAAGACCCTATCTAGAAACACACCCTATGTTTAAGACTATCCACTTTATATCTTCCACCAACTTTTAACAAAACGACCATGGGTTTAATTCAAGCCACTATGTCTGCTTCCACACATTTTACCCCTTTTCAACAAACAATGAATAATTTTACTAACCCCGGGGAGTTGACATCACAGCCAATAATGTATGCCATAGATATCGATATGACTCACTTCCCTTTTATGACCTCACACCACTTTTTTTTATACTCAATTCACTATACCTGACATCCACCACTATACTGATTTCCGTCACTGTATCTGTTTTCCACACCCACTACCAAGATATCACAGCCACCTATGTATCATATCCCCGGGCCGTATACGGGGTGACATCTATTCACCTATTTGTGACATCATACCCACAATGTATGCATCAAAAAACCACTGTGTGTTGTTGAACCACACTCGCATATTATATGACATCATTGCACTTCAATGACATCTATCCACTCTATCACACCAAACCCACAGAATTTATGTTGCCACATCCATCAGGCATGAACATCACAACACTGTACCAGACATTGCCCCCCCCGTTTCTTGCCACCCACAAACCTCTCCACTGATATATGTCCACTCTTGGCAAGACATCACCACTCGGCATATGTATTGGCAACTTTTTCACCATACAAGGACATCACATCCTCAATTTATGATATCACACCACAGTTTCTACGACAGCAAACATTCTATTTGACATCGTTTCAACGGTATTGTTTCATCCATCCACTGTATTGAGTTATCTCACAACTGTATTTCTGAGATCTCTTGCGCTAAGGTAAGACAGACATCATATCCCGTTGTATATAGACATTTCTATTCAATCTATATCATTAACATCACCAAGACATGTATTTTGTTGTCAATACACACCCACTCTATCGATTCAAATCACATCCTTTGTATGTATGGACCTCCTCTACTACACGTAGACCTCGTATATAAATTTCACATAGGGCATCGTATTCCACATTTAATGACATCACAGATTATTTTGACATCACATGCACTGCACTCATGACATCCTCCAACCGATATCTGTCATTGAATCCACCTATTGATGACCTCTGACCAATGTTTTATGACATCACACACTTTATGTATGGACATATTATGCACTATAGATATGGTCACATCCATTCTTTATAAACTCACACATTGTAGTCATCACATTTCATTCCAGTGCATTCATGACATCACACACACTATACATGACCACACACACAAGACAACACACGTTATTTCTGCCATTCACCACTATATCTGACATACCTCCACGGTATCTGTGTCAAGAACCCAGTGTATCAATTATACATACACACTTCTGTATGACATCACCACACACCTCTATGTAGGACATCATATAATCAATGTATGCATGAAATCACATGAACTCATTATGACATCATCACACCTAAATGTATGACATCACACCCAGTATATTGATGAATCATATCCAACTATATTTGATATCATCATACTGCTTTCATGACACCACACCGTCTATACCTGACATCTCACCCACTATATTTGACATCACAGCCACTGTATCTGTGTCGTCACACACTCTGTATCGATGACATCACAAAGTATGGAAAAATCATCACACTTGGCATACAATATGACACATACACCACGTCTACAGTGACATCACATTCACATTTATGACATTCAATAACCTCAGGTAATTAAAGATTATCACAGCCACTGAGATTCAATGACAAGGAGATCTGTCAGACTGTGACATCATATCCACGGTTTTGGATCTCATCCTCTATACTTCTGACATCACAGCCATTTGATATTGTAATGTCTACACCACTGGGTTTGTGAATCCTTATTCAATATCATTTGACATCAAAACATACGGTGTTTGAGACGGTACGCAACAGTATATCTGGACATCAACCTGTAATTGTATTTGTGTGCTCATACCCGCCGTATCAGTGATATAACACAAATCTATGTATTATATCAACACATACCTATAGGGCATGGCACATTCATGACTATTATACGACATCACATACCCAGGCTTTATGACATCACACGCACTCCTGTTCATTACATCAAAGTACTCTGTTGTTCCTCACCAAATCACAGCCATTTATACTGATAGCACTCCACAGTATGTTGACGTCATCACACCGTGATTATCGATGATATATGCCCCATTATTTTGTATGATGTCACAGCCACAATAATTGTACTGGACATCACCATGAACAACATAGGACATCACATTCACTCTGTATGACGTCACACCGCTTCTATGACATCAACCTCTGGATTATGCATCACACAGTATATCTCACATTACGGATTCACTTTGTAGTATGTCATCATACTTACCATGTGTTGCATTATACACACCTGCAAATATCTGTGATATGCCAACCCACTATTGTAAATTATGAATCATATGAATTCTATGTGACATCACACCCACTCTTTATGACATCACATTGGACTGTATTCATGACATCCATCCTTCTCGATTCAAAACATCATATCCATGTTTAATGACCATCAATATATACTATATATTGTGACATACAGCATGTATCTATGTGCAGAAGATCACCCTACTACTGTTTTTTGATAGCCATCATACACAGTATATATTGGATATCTCAACTGGTGTATGAAATGACAAACAACCACTGATTCCCGACTGATCACAGCATACTATATCGTTGTAATCACACTTCCAATTGAATTGATTGTATTAACCCTATTTACCGTGTGAAACTCATTACACACTGCATGTATAAACATATAGGGCACTTTATATGACATCAAATCCATTCTTGATGTCATAATAACATTGTTTGTCTTTCATGGCACCACTATGCTTTCTGACATCATATCCATGGTATAGATTCAACCCACAGGAGTGTGTATGACTACACAAGCTCTAAATTTGTCTTGAAACATGTTATAACTGCCATCACATCCATGTAAAATTTGTAATTAATAAAAACTTTTTAAAAGGCATCCCCCAATTTTTTTTTAAAAAAAAAAAAAGGGGGCATTTTTAAGCCATCAACACACATGACATAACCCCTTTTATACAAAAATCCTTTTTAAAAAATTCAGGGAAACCAGCACCCCCAATTAATGAGTCACACCTAAATTCGATTTTCCCCCATTTTTATGTTTTTAACCCACAATATGTGCCATAAAAAAAACCCCTACTTAAAATCCCCAACCTTTTTTAAGACCCCCCCCCCTTTTTAGGGTTCACCCCCCGTTTTTTTAATAAACACACCAGTTATTTTAAACCACCACTACTGTTTTGTCTTTACAAAATTTGTTTTCTTTCCAACCCCTGAAATTTGGAATTTCAATTTTAAAAAAACCCAAAATTGTTTATGTGGACACCAACCCATTTATGAACCCGTTTTTAGAAATCCCCCCCCTTCCTTTTATAACCCCACATCCACTCTTTATGACCTCACCCCAAATTTATTATAATAAAATTTCCCACTATACCTGACTTCCCATCCATAAATCTGTTTCACGGTCCACTGTTTCGTTTTCTAAACCCCAAACCATTCCCAAAGATATCACAGCCCCCTTTTAAATCATATCACACCCAAATTAAAAGTGTGACATCCTACCCCATCTATTTGTACTTACCCAACAATGTATGACATCACAACACGTTTTTGTTGTTAAAAACACTCGGCATATAAAATGACAATTTGCACTTCAGATGACATGTATCCACTCATCAAAACCAACCCAGAATTTATTTTTGCCACTTTAAAGTCAGGCATACATCAAAACCCACTTTTACCAGACTTTCCCCCCCTTTTTCCCTTGCCATCACAACCTTTTCCCGATTTTTTCCAGGGGCCCACTTTTGCATGAAACAAAAATTCGCCATATGTGGGGGCAATTTTTCCCCCATACAAGCCCTCTCATCCCCCTTTTATGACATAAAACCCACAGTTTCTGGGTCATCACACCCACTCTTTTTAAACATTGTATCCACTGTATCGGGGTATCCCCCCTGTTTTGAGTTTTTCACACCAACTGTTTTTTATGAGACCCCTCATGCGCTTTTAAAGACGACATCTTTTAACCCGTTGAAATTGACTCACTTTCCCCTTTATATTTTTAACAACACAGCCCCCGGTATCGTGTCATCACACCCACCCCTTTAAAAGGTTTTAAACAACTTTTTTTTTTAATCCCTTTCCAAAACCATTCATTTATCCCCTTTATACACTTATGGGGGAATGGCTTCACTTTTATGACATCACAAAAATTTTTTAAATGACATCACATGCACTCCCACTCATGACATCCCCCCAATATCTGTCTTTGGAATCCCCCTTTTGAGGGACCTTGCCCAACTTTTGTATGACATCACCCCCAAATTTATGTATGAAAATTATGACTTAGATATGGTCACTTTCCATTCTTTAAAAAACTCACACCACTGTAGTCATCAAAATTACATCCATTGAAATTCATGACATCAAACACACTATACATGACCACACACAAAAACAACAAAAAACTTTATATTCCCATCTCACCCACTATATCTGAAAACCCTCCAGGGTTCTGGTCTTCAGACCCAGGTATAATTATACCAAAACCACTCTCGTATGCATCACAAAAAAATCTTGAAGGAAAATAAATTTTCAGTAAAAGGAAACAAAGGAACCTTTATGACATCAACAATTTAAATGAATGACTTTACACCCAGTATATTAAATGACATCAAACCCAATTTAAAATAAAAAAACCTCATACGTTTCAGGGACACCACCCTCTCACCTGGAAAATCCACCCCTATTTTGAATTCACAGCCCCCTTATCTGTTTCGTCACAAAACTCTGTATCGAGGGACATCAAAAGTAGGGAAAAACCCACCCACATTTGGGCAAACATAGGGAAAAACATACAAAATCCCCTACATCCCCATTCACACTTTATGACATCAATCCCCCAGTTTTTACGACATCTAAAGCCACTGAAAGGGATGACACCCAGATCCCCTTTTTTGTGACATCATTTCCCGGTTTATGAATCTCATCCCCTAAACCTCTGAAATCACGCACTTTATCTGAAACGTCACACCCACTGGGTTTTTTGAATCCATATTAAATATATTTGAATCAAACACACGGGGTTGAGACGATCCCAAACAGAAATACCTAAAACCCCCCTCCGAAATCGTATTTTTGTGATAAAACCCCCTCTTATCAGGTTTATAACAAAACTTTATTATTATATTAAAATACTATAGGCAGGGCCCACTTTTTATGCACTATAAGCACATCAAAACCGGGTTTTAAAATGACTCACCCCACTCTGTTTCATCACATAAAGCTACCCGGGCTCACATCACAGCCATTCTATCGGGACGGGCACCCCCAAACGGGGTTTTGTGAGTCATCACCCGTAAATTCCAGGATAAACCCATTTTTTTTTAAGGTCACACCCACAATATTTTAAGGACTTTCAACGGAATTTACATTTTGAAATCACTTTTACTCTGAAAGCCCTCCCCCCCTTCTATGACTCAACCCTTGTATTCTTTCCATCACACCCCAGAAATACCCTAAATTTTTGCATCCACTTTTAAGTTTGTCATTCCCAAACAATGTTTTCATTATACCACACCTGCAATATGTGTGATATAAACCCCACTTTATTATTAAACCCTATGAATTTATGTGACACCCACACAAACTTTTTTATGACATAACAAGACTTATTAAGACACCCTCCCTCTCTTTTCAAAACATCAACCCAATGTTTATGACATCACATATCTATACTTGTGAAATCACACCCCAGAAAATTTAAAGGGACCCCTTATATTTTTTTTACATCATCCCAAGTATATATGAAATCTCCCCAAATGGTGAAATAATGCAAAAAAAAAACCCACTAGTCCGACTCCCCCCAAATTATATCGGTGTAAATCACACTTACTTAAAATGATTATTTTTCATCCTATGTCCTTTGTGAAATCTTCCCCAACTGCATTTTATGACACTAAGGCACTTTATATGACATAAAATCCCCCTGGGTGTCACCCATCCCATTGTTTGTCTTCAGGGCACCCCTTGTTATGACATCATACCACTGTAATGATCTAAACCCACAGGGTGTGTATAAACTACACAAGCTTCTATATCTGTTTAAAAACCCCGTTATAACTGCAAATCACATCCATGTAAAATGTAAATTAAACCCATTTTTTTTTACGACATCACCCCAAAAAAAAGGTTCACGGTGTATTTTTTGGGCCACAATCCCTACAAAAGCCATCATATCCCCTTTTTTTGACAACAACCCCTTTTTTTTTATGACTTAAATTTGAAACCCCTTTCATGATTTCAAAACGCACAAATTTTCTTTGCCATTTCTTCTCTTGTTGATATCATTTTCCCACTATATATGTGACACCCCAAAACAATGCCCCCCTTTCTATGACATAACACACTAATTTTATGAAATCCACTTTATATGGCTTCACACGCGCTTAAAAACCAAAGGGACCCCGTGTAATTTCCCAAAACCCACTATGTCTGCTTCACACCATTGTATTTGCCCAACACAAGCAATGAGTTATCTCACTGATCCACTGTACTGTGTCATTACTTACAATGTTTTCATTATACCAACTGCAATTGTTGTATCAACCCAATTATATGTATTACATCATATGAATTTTGTACTCACAAAACTTTTTTATGAATAAAAGCTGTATTGAAGAACCCCATCCCTCTCTTTTCATAACACTACAATTTTAACATCACAACAACTATATATGACATCTCGGCCCACTTACTTCTGTGTCGTACACACACTGTATCGATGACATCATCAAGTATGGTAAATCATCACACTTTGGCATACTTTATGGGACATACATACACACTACTACATGACAAAACACATTCACAAATTTATGAACATCAAGTCTCGCATTTTCGACATCTCAGCCTACTGTATTGGTAACGAGCTGATTATGTATTGCTGACATCATTCTCCTCCGGTTTTTCGACTATCTCAATTCTCATTATACCTAATGTCATCCACAGCTACTTAATTCATGTAACGTCACACCCCTTGGGTTTGTTGAATCCATTATTCAATAAATTTGACATCACATAAACCACTCGGTGTTGGAGGTGATACATACAGTATATCTGACTTTCACAGACACTCCGTAATCTTTGTATTTGTGTTGATAACACCTATGCTCATCAGTGATTATAACGCAAACTCTATGTATTTTATAGACTAAAAAACATATTATAGGCATGGCCACATTCATGCCACTTATATACGGACATCACACAGCATGCTTTAAGAGGATCACGCACTGTTGATAATGACATCTAAATCTTCTTGGGCTCACATCACAGAGCGCATTCTATTCTGACTGGGCGACCTCCACGTAATGTGCGTCGTATACACCCGAGATTATCGTTGGTTTCAAAGACACATGTGCTGTTATGTATGTCACAGCTCAACAATATGTCTGAACATCCATACATGTACTATCATCATGGGTATATCTCACATTCCACTATGGTATGACCTAAACAACCACATCTATTGACATTCAAACCTCTGTATTCATGTCGTCAAAACAGTATTTCTCTACATCGCATCCACTGTTGCTGTGTCTTTACTTACTTGTCATTCATTTATACTCACACCTGCAACATTTGTGATATCAACCACTATATGTACTGTTTACTTCTATGACGATTCTTATGAGACGTCACTACTCAACTCATTTATGACATCTAAAGAGTATTCTTAGACATCCATCCCTCTCTATTCATAACATCATCTCATGTTTTATGACATCACATATACTATACTTGTGAACATCACACTAGCCACTGTAAATGTGACAAGACACACTACTATGTTTTTAACATCATACTCAGTATATATGAGATCTCAATGGTGTATGAATGAACACACAACCAACTGTAGATCTGACATCACACTACTATATCGGTGTAATCACACTTACTTGAATGATTTTATTACACTGCTCTATGTACGTGTGAAATTCACCATCCAACTGCATGTATGACACTAGAGGACTTTATATGACATCAAATCAAATTCACTCGAGATATGTCATCATACCATTGTTGTCTGTCATGGCACCTACCCACTATGTTTATGATCACTCATACACTGTATATGATCTCACACTCTGCGGTGTGTATGATACACAAGACTCTATATCTGTCTTGAACATCGTTATAACTGCCATCACATCAGTGTATATGTCATCAAACCCACTTTGTTGACGACATCACCCAACTAATAAGAGTTCACAGGTGTCATATGTATGCCAATCATATGCTACACATGACATCATATCCACACTTTATGACAACAATCCTTATTATTTTGACATCACTTGCACTCTATTCATGATATACACACGACACTAATATACGATGTGACAGTCATCTACTCTGTATGATATCACTTTCACTATATATGTGACATCACACAATGACCTATCTATGACATCACACACTCTATGTTTATGACATATCCACTTTATATGGCATTCACACGCAGATTATAACAAAAACGACATTATGTGTAACTTCACAGCCACTTATGTCTGACATCACACACATTGTATCTGTGTCAACACAAGCAATGAATCAATTTTTATCTAACCCAGTGTACAGTATGACATCACAGCCAATATATGTATGTCCATAGTATATACTGCATATGACATCACATCCACTCTTTATGACCTCACAACTTTATTTATGACATCAAATTCACTATACCTGACATCCATCAACTATATTGATTTCAGTCCACTGTATCTGTGTTCACACCCACACTACAATGATATCACAGCCACCCTATGTATCATATCACAGCCAGTATACGTGTGACATCCTATCACTCTATTTGTGACATCATATCCACAATGTATGACATCACAACACTGTGTGTTTGTTGATACCAACACTCGGCATATATATGACATCATTTGCACTTCAGATGACATCGTATCCACTCTATCACACCAAACCACCAGAATTTATGTTGCAACATCCACGTCAGGCATGACTCCATCACAAGCCACTGTACAGACATTGCCCTCCTACTTTCTTTTGCCATCACAACCTCTCCCACTGATATCACGCCACCTCTTTGCATGACATCACATCGCATATGTAGGGACTTTTGCCCCATACAAGGACATCTCATCCTCAGTTTATGGACATCAAACACAGTTTTAGGTCATCACACCCACTCTATTTGAATTGTATCCAATGTATCTGTGTCATCACTCTCCACTGTAAGTTGAGAATATACACCAACAGTGGTTATGAGATCTCATGCGCTATGTAAGATGACATCTTTCCGTGCGTATATGACACATCACATTCATATATATTTTTAACATCACTCAGCTCTTGTATCTGTGTCTTCCAGCCCCACTCTTTCGATGATATCACACCCTTTGGTATGTATGACCTCTCATCCATTACATGTATACCATCATATACACTCTATAGGGCATCGCATTCACATTTTCTATGACATCACAGATTATTTATGACATCACATGCAAAGAAAACTGCATATGACATCACTCCACTATATTCTGTCATTGAATCCACTATTCTGCCACATTGATGACCTCTGACCACTGTTTGTATGACATCACACCCCACTTTAATGTATGACATATTATGCACTATAGATATGGTCACATCCATTCTTTATAAACTCACAAACCACTCTGTAGTCATCAATTACATCCCAGTTGCATTCATGACATCACACACACTATACATGACACACAGACAAAGACAACACAAACGTTTAGGTTATCTGCCATCTCACCACTATATCTGACAGCCTCCACGGTATCTGTGTCTGTCATCAGACCCAGTGTATCAATTATACCATACACACTTCTGTATGACATCACACACTTATGTAGGACATCATATTCAGTATGAGCATGAAATCACATGAAACTTTATGACATCAGACAACTAAATGAAATGACATCACACCCAGTATATTGATGACATCATATCCAATATATATGATATCACTCATACTGCTTTCATGACACCACACCACGTTCTATACCTGACATCTCACACCACTATATTGTTTGACATCAACAGCCACTGTATCTGTGTCGTCACAACACTCTGTATCGATGAAACCATCACAAGTATGGAAATCATCACATTTGGCATACATATGACAACATACACACTCTACAGTGACATCACATTCACACTTTATGACATCAATCCTCAGCATTTACGACATCTCAGCCACTGCACATTGGTGACAGAGAATCTCCTGTATGTGACATCATATCCACGGTTTATGACATCTCATCCCCTATAACCTCTGACATCACAGCACTTTTATCTGTAACGTCACACCCACTGGGGGTTTGTGAATCCATATTCAATATATTTTGACATCAAACACACGTGTTTGAGACGATACAAACAGTATATCTGACATCACAAGATCCCTCCGTATCTGTATTTGTGTGATCACACCCCCTGTATCAGTGATATAACACAAACTCTATGTATTATATCAAACATACTATTAGGCATGGCACATTATGCACTATATACGACATCACAACACAGGCTTTATGACATCACAGCACTCCTGTTCATCACAGTCAAAGCTACTCTGTCTCACATCACAGCCATTCTATCTGACAGCACCGTCCACAGTATGTGAGTCATCACACCGTGATTATCGATGATATAAGCCCCATTTTTTTGTATGATGTCACAGCCACAATAATGTATGACATCAACTGAACTAACATATGACATCACATTCACTCTGTATGACGTACACACACACGTCTATGACATTTGCGCACCCTCTGTATTCATGCCATCACACACTGTATATCTCACAT
>JAJLRB010002809.1:0-12739 GCA_020976825.1 Odocoileus hemionus | reverse complement strand
TAGTTCCAGAAAAAAAGGCTGTACATTAGATTTTAAACAATATTAAAAATGAAATCCTAATTATCTGATCAATGATGCACATAGTAACCTCTGGGAGGAGAAGTTAGTGAATGTTTTTGAATACTTTCTGTGTCAGTTACTGTTCTTTGGTGTTTGCCAATATAATTGATATTTCATTGAATCTCTACAACATTTATTTTCAAAAAAGGGAATTGAAGTTAAATATTAATAATTAGTCCATGGTCATACAGCTAGCTAATAAGTAAAGATTTGAACCCAGTTTTATCTACTCCAGAAACATGCTGTTAAGTGTTCCAAGGCAGTTAAGAAAGTTTATAAAGTGATAGTGTTAATTTAGGGAAAATATAATATTTGATTTTAAGACAATGAAATTATTGTATAGCCCCACAGTTAAAGGGTTATGTAATTATTACAAATTAAGTGGTTGAGAAATATTTAGTATCTGGAAATGTTTCAATGACATAGTGTGAAGTATTAAAAAGTAGTACTTTAAAAGAAATGATTCCATTTTTTTCAATGTACATATATTTTTGTACAGAAAGGATTAGAAGGAAGTACTTAAATGGTTAGCAGAATTCTCCAAAATTGTGATATTAGTACTATATGAGTTTCTTCTTTGTAACATTTGTTTCGATTCTCTACAATGAACATGAACTTTTATAATCAAAAAAAGATCATTGAAAGGACAGAAAAAAAAACAATCAAGCAGAACTTATTTAAAAGTCTTTGGGAATTATTAAAAGGAGGGCTTTTTCTTTATCTTGTCCTGGAAAAAATGGTCTAACATCCCAGAAGATTAATGGTTTCTATTTAAGATCCTCTCCTAGGGTAAGCCATTTTCTCTCTGGGCCCTTTCAGGCACTTCTGTTGCCCAATAGCAAATGGAAAAAAATGTTCACTTTATGTTATTTCAAGCACTCATGGTCATAAGGACACTCCCATGTCTTCTGAAAATTTTTATTGTATAGGGAGATTTTTCTTTTCCCTGAAATTTAGGGCCTAAATTTAATGTTTCTATCTAGAAAAAAAGAAATTTGATTCTCCTGCTTGGGCTTTATGTTCTACTCCATCAAAGGCATGGAAATACAAATATTTAAAAAGGAACAAAAAGGAAGTAGAAAAAAATGGGGGTTTTTACATGTCCCCCATTAGTTTTCTTTAATAAAGAAATACTTTTATGCATAATCTATCTCTGTTTTTCCTCTGAGTGGTTTTAACATAATATACAAGTGACTGAATTTCCTTATTGGGATTTAGGCACACTACTTTTTTTGTGGACATAGCTTTTCAATTTTGGTGTGTTTTTAAAAAAATTTTAATGATGTCAAATGACTTCATTGGACAGTTCAGTGATGTGTAAATTTTAATGTAAATGTCAGTATTTATTTGAGTCAAGTAGTAATCCTAACAAGCAGGCCTAACTTATAGGCTGTGGGTGTTGTATATTTTCATATGGTTTCTTTATGGAAAGTAGAGACATGTTTAATGTTACACGGAAACTTGTTTCGTTGGCTTTCATCTTCTCTTGGGAAAGATATAATTGATGGGGAAGCCCAGACCTAGAGGAACACTGGTGTCTTCCTCTACCTCACACTCCCAAGGTTCTTATGATTTTGTTTTATGTTTCTCTTTTAGAACTTGAGTATTTTTATATGCCACTTTGAAAAATTTTGACCATTTGTGCATAAACGTCAATTCCTATCCCAATGGATTGTTTTTGGAAATGGGCTTCCACAAAGAGTAACTTTTTATTTTATTTTTGCAGAGTGATGGTGAGGACTTTAATTACATCGTTGCGTTTTTTTTTTGGAACAGCAGCTGCCTTTACCAGGTATGTACTCTCTCATTTGTAAGAAAAACCCTTCCTATTATTGCTTATTTCAGGTGTCATTTCTAATTAACTTTTTGGGCACTTTAAATAAAATAATGTCTAAGTTCTTTGCCTCATTTTTCAATTTGAGCCTCTGTTAGCTTTGTGACCCTTTTGAAAGGACATAGATCCCCGTTTAATTCAGTGTTAGCCCTCTTCTGTTTGGGGCTTTATTGGCCAGCAGGTCATCAGCCCTTTTGGCAGTAAAGGCTATGTCTAGATATTCCGGTGACTTATTATTCAATTGCAATCTCTGCTTTTAACTCCCGGTTGAGGATTTTGTGTTTTTGAGAAGGTCTGTTTAAGAGGGAACAGCAAAAGCAGGGTTTTTTTAGATATTTTAATTTAGCAGTGAATAGTGTAGATTGTCGAGCAAAGGGACTACAAGCAAGGGTATTAGTTTTGAGGCAGAAGGTAATGAAAGCCTAAATTATGGTAATGGCAGTGAAAGGGAAAGTCGCTCAGTTGTGTCCGACTCTTTGCAACCGCATGGACTAAAACGGGTTCATGGAATTCTCCAGGCCAGAATCCCCTGGAGTAGTAGCCTACCCCTTCTCCAGGTAATGGCAGTAGGAATAGGAAAAGAAAGGACGCTGAGAAGGAATACTCCCTGAGATTCAAAGCCCGAGTAGATCTGAGATTCAGGAGAGAGGAGGTTTTGTACCTGAATGATAGGGAGATACAACTCCCTTTTTTCAAGACCAGAGGAGGCACAGATGTGTTAGAGAAGGGAGAGTTAACCATGCTGATTACCCAGATTCAAGTGTCTTTGCTGAAACATTTTTAAAGCAAAGCAAGGCCTTTTGACTTAACACTTACAGGTGACACATTCTCTGTCTTGCATAGAAAAATGTTAGATTTCAGTACTGCAAATAAAAGGGTACCTAAAACTCAGAAGAAATCTTAGAGAAATATTTAAATATACACGTTTGACTTTTTAAATTTAAAGGACATTTTAGAAAATTTTAGTTTCAGTGGCCCCATTTTTTTTTTAAATCCCCTAATTTTTCTTAATCATTTATATTAGCTTTAGAAATTGTTTTTCTGTCAATTTGACAGATTGAGTTATAATGAATGACATTTCGTGCAGGAGATATGAAAGCTTGTCTTCATTGATGTCACAAGTACTTTAAATTTTATGAAATATTCTTGTGCAGTTTTTTGTCATTTAATCTCTACAGTCTATCACGGGAGGGTATATTATCCCCCACTTTTTTTGAAACAGAGAATCTGAAGCAGTTTAAATACTATCCTGAGATCACATAGCCAGCAAGGGGGTAGAGTCAGAACTAAACTGGGTCTTCAGATTTTAAATGTCATATTCATTCACTATATCATGCTATCTCTAAGCAAAAATTCCTATATTTGCATGACTTTATAATGCTATGGTTTATAAACTTAATAAACTTATATGCATATTTCAAAACTCTAAAACAATGTGAGGTAAATATTGACTTTAAAATTATTTCATGAATGATTATCCTTCAAAATATACTTTTAAACTATTTTACCTTAATGAAATAATTTTTTAAATGCTAATAATAAAGCAAAAATGTGTTGAGTTCCCTTTCCTTTGTGGTAAGCCCTTTACTTCCTTATGCCATTTGATCCTCAAAGAAGTCCAGCACTAATCCTATTATTATCCCATTTTTTACTGCAGCCTAGACAGTTCTACAGTCAGTCAGTGACTTGAATCTAGGTGATCTTTGAACCCGTGCTCTTGCCCAAAGGATAGGCATACCTCTGTTAACTTTCTCAGAACAGATGAAAGTATTGATAGTTTTAAGAGTAGTCTCATGGTAGAGCATGTCACCCAGATTTTTCTTTTAACTTGAGAAGTAAACAGATACATACTTTAAAAAAGAAAATTTTAAAAAAAATGTCCTTCATATTGACAGGCTTGAAACTGAATGCTTTCCAAATATGATTAGCAGAGTGATAATAATGTTGTTTTTCCCCATAGGAAAAATTAAGTGATTAGGTTTTTTTCCATGTGATGTATCCCAATTTCAGGATATTTTTTAATTTTCCCTTTTGATCAGACCTCAAAGGCCACTACTACATTGTTTGTTGCCTTTTCCTCCCGGCTCTGGATACTTACAGAATCACAGGGTTCAGTCAGATAGAGATCATCTTGATATGGAACATTTACAATAGGAAATCTGGGAATTCCCTGGCGGGTTCAGTGGTTAGAACTCCATGCTTCCACAGCAGGGGGCATGGACTCAATTCCTGTCTGGGCACTAACATGCTGCAAGCTGCTTTGCATGACCAAGAAAACTAAATAGGAAATCAGAGGAAGTCTAAAGAAACTAGATACTGTACTTTTCCCTCTGTGTTTTTTTTTGAAAAACCTTTAGACTTACAGAGAAGTTGGGAAACTGGTACACCTAGAATCACCAGTTGTTAACATTTTACAACATTTGCTTTATCTCGTTTTTTTTTGTGCATTTATGTATTTGGGGTATATACTCATTGTTTATAATGAAAATTGCAATAAAATGAATGTGTAAAGTTGTTTTTCTTATTAGACTTTTTATTTTGAGAGACTCACCTGGAGTCATAAAGCATGCTTTGTATAACATTTATCTGTTTCCCCCCAATGTAACACCTTAGAAAGCTGAATACAAACATCACAATGCATATTAAATGCCATCAAGTAATAACAGTCTTTACCATAAAGACTCCTCATGTTCCCTTTTTTATATTTTCCTTTGCCCCAACCCAACCCTCTTTAAATCTCTGGCAACACTATGTATTCTCATATAATTTTCTCATTTTGAATGTGTTATATGGAATGGAACCATATAGTGTATATAACCTTTGTTGTTGGCATTTTTTATTCACCTAATTCTCTGAAGGTTTATCCATGCATGTGTCAATGGTTTGTTCCTTTTTATTGCTGAATCGTATTCCATGGTATGGCTGTACCACAGTTTGTTTGATCTTTCACTCATTTAAAAAGGACATCTGAATTGTTTCTAGTTTTTGGCTATTATAATAAAGGTGCTATAAACTTTCATGGGTGGGATTTTGTGGAAAAAAGTCTTCATTTTCCTTTAGCTAAGTGCCCAGGAGTAAAAATGACTGGGTCATGGTAATTGCAGAGTATTAAGAAACAAACTGTTTTCCGGAATAGTGTACCATTTTACATTCAGCATTTGTGTGAGTGACCTAGTTTAATAGTGTACATTTTAGATTCAGCAAATTTTGTGAGTGATCTAGTTTCTCTGCACCCTTGTCAGCATTTGGTGTTGCCTGAATTTTTTAATTTTAGCATTCTGATAGATGTGTAGTGATAATCTCATTGTGGTTTTAATTTTCATTTTCCTAGGGGCTAATGGTTGTTGAAAAAATAGTTTCATGTTTGTCACCTGTGTATCATCTTGGGTGAAATGTCTTTTCGTGTCTTTTGCCTATTTTCTAATGGGATTGGGTTTTTCTTTTACTGTTGAGTTTGAGAGTTCTTTATATATTCTAGATATTAGTCCCTTTTTCAGATATGTAGCAATATCTTCTCCCAGTCTTAATTTGTCTTTTCATCCTCTTTAAAAGTCTTTTGTAGTTCAAGTATTTTAAATTTTTATGAAGTTTAATGTATCAGTTTTTCCTTTTATTCCCCTCTACTGAATTGCTTTTGCATTGAAAAAAATCTGTTTAGCTGTTTATGTGGATCTGTTTTTTGGATCCTCTGTTCTGTTCTGTTGATCTATGTGTCTGTTCCCCTGCCAGTTACCATACAGTTTTGATTACTTCAGTTTATAGTTTTTTAAAAAAAAAAAAAGATCATTTTTATTTTTTGGCTGTGGTGCTTTCTTCGTTGTGCACAGGGGTTTTTTTTCGTTACGGTGAGCAGGGGGCTACTTTCCGTGGGTGGGGCTTTCGTTGTGATGGCTTTGTTGTTGAAAAGGCACAGGGTCTAGGTGTGCAGACTTCAGTCTGCATCACGCGGCTCAGCGTCTGGACACGGCTTTGTTGCTCTGCAGTTGTGGGGGCTTTTGGGCCAGGGATTTAACCCGTCCCCCCTTGCAAGGTGGATTCTTAACCACGGACCACCCCGGAAAAACCCTAATAATCTTACATTTTTTTTTAATAGTTATAGACTATTACATAATTGTTTCAATGGTGGTTTGCATTTTAGGGGAAAAGTCCTTTCATTAAGTTTAAAATTTGTGTGTTGGATGGTTGTGGTTTCTCTTATTTCCCCTTTTGATGTTATAGAATAGTAATGATATTTTTATTTCTTTTCCCAATTGATCATTTGTATCTTTCTCTTCTTGTCGTCTTTTTAAATTTCTTTGTTTCTCGCCAAGCTTTCTTTGTTTTATTTTTTTTTTCTTATTTTCTATTTTATGATTTCGTCCACCTCCATTGTTTTTTCCTTTTTTTTTGCTGGGGGTTTATTTGACTCTTTTTCCGGGGTTCTTGAGGTGAAGCTTAGTTTTATTTTTTTGGAATTTTCTCTTTTGTAATGTGTACTTTTTAATATTACAGTTTTCCCCTCTTACATCTTTAGTTTCCATTCCATATTTTGATATTTGTATTTTCATTTAATTCTGTATTTAAAATTTTTTTCCCTTGGGCAGTTTCCTTTGGCCTATGGATTATTTAGAATTGTGTTACTTTTTTTTCAAGTGTTGGATTTTTTTCTTTTTCTTTCCTTTTTAGTTTGTTTCCCATTGTATTTTGATAACAATTCGTGTGATTTCAGTTATTTTCTTGTTGGGGTTTGTTCGTGGCCCAAAAAAAGTTTTGTTTTGGAAATTTATTCCAGGGGCACTTGATAGAAGTTTATTTGTTGTTTTAGTGAGTGTTCTGAAAGTGTTGATTAGATTCTTTTTGGTGATAGTGTTTTTCAGTTTTTTATTGCCTTAGTTGATTTTTCTGGCTTTCAATCATTTGGGCTCCCCGGTGGCACCCGTGGTAAAGAACCTGCCCGCCAATGCGGAGGCTAAGAGTGCGGATTTGATCCCCGGGTAAGATCCCCCGAAGGAGGAAATGGCAACCCTTTTAGTATCTTTGCCCAGAGAAAACCCATGGATAGAGGACCCGGGGCTCATGGGATCCCGGGGTCCAAAGAGCTGGACATGACTGAAACAATTTGCATGCATGCACACTCAGAGGAATATTGAAATTTTTAAAATAGTTGTGCATTTTTGTATTTCTTATTTGATTTTTTATCAGTTTTTACATCTCTGTTGTTAGTTCATACACATTTAGGGTTTTCTGGATCTTTTAATTGGGTTGATCCATTTATCATTATATCCCCCCTGCCCCGGTTATTTTTACTTTCTTTGAATATTTTTTTACTTATTTATTTTTTTTTTTTGTTTTTATTTTTGGGGTTCTTGTTTCTTGACCGGGGATGGAACTTGGCCAACCCTCGTAGAAACAGATCGGGACCCCCAGGAAAGTCCAAAGATTTTTATTTTTTTTAAAATAGTAGGTAGCCACTCATGCTTGCCTTTGGTTAGTTTGCATCTACATTTTTTTTCCTTTCCTTTTCTTTAAACTTCCCTTTTTCATTTGAAGGGGTTTTTGGTAGAAAACTAGAGTTTGTTATTTTTTAAATACTCCTCCCCAATCCTTTTTTTTAATTGTAACTTAACCATTTATACCAGTGTAGCTTTAAACATGTTAAGGCTTAGTCTGCTATCTTTTTTTTTTTTTTCAGCTTTTTCTTTTTCTTTTTTTTTTATTGTTTGTGTTTTCCTGTGGTTTACTTAAAAATTTTTTTTAGAATCCATTTTGTTTAATCTGTAATTTTTTTGAATGATTTTTTGTATGATTTTTTAAATATTGCGTAGGTATTACATTTTACTTACCATCTCATTTTTATGGTGTCTCATTTTATATTCAGGTGAAGATAGGGAATTGGGAAACTCTTTATACTCTTTGTCCCCCTCTATTTATAATTGTCTTAAATATTTCCCTACATATATTTTGGAAAAAATAAGACCGTTACAATTTTTATTTCAAACATTTAAATAATTTAGAAAATTCTTTTTAAAAAAGGAAAGCTTCATTAAAATGTATTTTTTTCTATATTCCTTTTCTATCCAGGTTCCAAGGTTTTCCTTTTTTTTTTTTTTCCTTTCTGTTAGGAACTTCCTTTAGCCTTTCCCTTTAGAGTATATTTGTAGGTGATAAATTCTGTTCATCTTCGTCATCGAGAATGTCTTTATTTTTCCTTTTTCCCTAAAGGATATTTTTTTTTGGGTATGGTTCGGTTGACAGTAATTTTCTTTAAAACACTTAAAAAATGTTGTTCCACCTTCTAAACTTCAAGTTTGAAAAGAATTTCCATTGCCTTTTTAATGCCAAGTAGAGGTAAATTTTCTGCAGTCCTCTTAGTCTCCAGGTAACCATGGGGGGGGGGGTTGAGGGACTCCTACCACCCGGGGAAACAAAGTTCTGGTTCCCATTTGCCTTCTCTGAAGCCCGGAAAATTTTGAACATCTCTTCGCATTATTGTCTCCCCACATAGGCTTTGATGGGGTGAATGGGGGTGTGGACAGTTTTTTGTGTGTGTTTGTGTGGGTTGGCTTTTTTTGGTTTGTTTGGTTTTGGGTTTTTTGGTGGTGGTTGTCTGAGGTAGAAAGTTCGTAAAATTTTCTGTCGTGGAAAAAATCACGTAAATTTTTGGTTTTTGCTAGAGAAAGAAAAATTTTATTGAGTTTTGTTTGTTTTTTTGGTGTCCCCCAGTGGTTTTTAGTTGTCAGCTTCTTCACCCAAGTCGGGGTATATGGGAAAAATAACAAAAAAAAACTTAGGTAATTTACCAATGTGTTTTCCCTTTGAGTTTAAGGTCCTTGCCTGTCCCCTTCTTTCTTTATCACCGAGTCATCTGTACTTGTTTAAAATTTATAATGTCCGGGTTTTTTTTATTTGTACCAAAGGGGAAAAATAGAGGAAAATGCACGTCCAACTTTCCCGAAGCATAAGTTCCTGCAGTTTTTTTTTTTTTTTTTTTAAATAAGTTACAAAATCAAAATATTTCACCTTGGAAAATTCAGATGTGTCTTTTGAGAACAAGACATTTTCGTTGTACATCATGATACCTTTATCCCAACCCAAAAAATTTAAATTGAAACAATATTACCCAACAAGGGTTTGTTTTCAGATTTTTTGTCTCCAAAAAGTTCTATAGCTCTTTTCCTTGATTTAAAATTAGCATGTTTTGGTTGTTGTGTATTTTCCCTACATGCCATTTGGCCTTTTTTTGTTCTATTTTGTTTGGTGTTCATAACCTTGATGTTTTTTAACAGCCCAGGCAAATCCTTATAGAATGCCCCAAATTAGATGTTTTCCTTTGATTAATTCAGGTTAATTTTTTCCCGCGCCCATACTATGTTTTTGTATGCTGAAAACCTCAAATTCATAAGTCAAGAGGTAGAAATAAATTTGATCATTCGATTAAGTGATGTCTAACAATATCTCCTTTGCGAAGTATCTTTTCCCCTTTTAAAATTTATAAGTATCTGGGGGTACAGACCTTATCTTTAAAACCTTTGAAAACCAAAATTTTTAATTTTATTTAAAAAAAAAAACCCAGGTAATCTACTCTTCTTAATGTGTTTTTCCCATTTAAAAATTAAGAAGAGGGAAATTTGAAAGTACCTTTTGGAAAAAATTTTTTGAAAACCCCATTTGGTAGGGGGAATCATCAAAGATGCTAAAATTAGTGGGAAAAGTATGATGGGTAGAAAATCTACATAATCTAAAAGTATCCCCCACAGGATTGATTACAAAGGGAAAAATAGAAACTAGGGAGAAACCCTTTTTGGATACCACTTACCAAAAGATCAAAGAAAAATAATTTTGACCACATCACACATTACTTTTGGGTATTTCTTTCCAAAAATTGGATATTCCTCTATTAAATTTTTGAGATAATTCAGGCGAACCAAAATTAAGGGCCTTTAAAAAAAAACTGATCAGTATTTTAAAAATTTGTTAAAGTCAGGAAAACAAAGAAAACATGAGCGTTAAAGATTCAAGGAGACCTGACAACTAATGAAATATGGAGCCCGGGGTTTGGATTTTTGGCCCGGGAAAAAAGGGTTTTTAGGGCCTGGCAAAACGAAGTGGGGTCTTTAGGTTACTTAATAGTATTAAAATAAATGTTTTTTCCCTGTTTTGATGATTTTACTGGGTTTTTGGGTAACTTTTGGGGTTGGGGGAAAGTTTTTGCAATTTTTTACTTTTAAAAATTTTTTTCAAAGAAAATTTCTCCTTTTTTTTTTCAACTTTTTAAATTTTCAAGACCCCAAATAAAATAAAATTTTTTTCCAAATTAAAAATTTGTTGGATAGCAAACACGCCTGTTTTGTATAAAAACAAAATTTTTAAAGCAAACACCACATTTTTTCTTTTTTGTCACAAACACTCTAATGTTTTTCCTTTTCTGAATTTGGGATATAATTTAACAGGACCTGCACCTTTTTCCTTTTAAGGCTTTGTGACAATTTAAAATTTCCCTTTTAATATCCCAGTTGGGAATTTTAGAATCTTCTAAAAAACTTTTCGTTGATTCAACAGATTTTTTTTGTGCATTTTATTATATATACAGGCATGTTTGGGGAAATGGGAAAAGTGAGTGAAAAAGGGCAGTTAAAAACCTTCTCCCTTCATGAAGTTGGGATTTCATTAAAAAAATTTTAATGGAAAATAAAAAAGATATTTTTAAAAGGGGTTTTAATAAAGTAATGTAAGAAAAAAAAAAGGGAAAGGTGAATCCCGGGGTTTTGGGGTGCGGGGGTACTTTATTTTCTAAACCCAGCATCATTGCGTTCTGTGCCCCTTTTTTAAAAAAAATCTTTTTTAAAACATAACTACTTGATTTTATTATATAAAAACCCCAATATATATATCTTTTATATAAAATTTATAATCTGCCTTTTTTCCAGTAGAAGTAAGCCCATCTGAGTGAGGTCTTTGTTAACTTTGGGTAAAGAACAACACAAAATAGTAAATAAATTTCCCTTGAATAAGTTCTCCCTCAGGTGTTTTTTCTCAGGGCCCCAACCTAGGGTTAAAAATCCGGGACCAAATAAATGTTTGTTATTTCATTAATATACAGAATCAGGTTTATGAGCCCATTTTCTGAAAACTTTTTGAGTTTTTTTTAAAATTTTCTGGATAAAAAAACCCTTTAAAATCCTAAAAAATCTTCTTGTTCCTGTATCTTTAGGAATTTGTTTAGCTTGTTTTCATGAAGGTTAAATTTTTATTATGATACAAAACGCTTTTTTTTTTTTGAAAAGTGAAAAAAAATAAAAAAGGGGACCCCCATTCTTTAAGCTGTGGAGCTTTCTAGCTGAATGCTTAAAGATGTTACATTTTCTTATTGTAGTTAAAAAATCCCCTTACTGCACTCTCTATTTCAACCCCGTGGCCCGTTAAAATAAAGTTTTTAATGCGGATCGTTTCTTCTTTCCCCGTAACCCTAACAATCATTCATTTTTATTTTTTTTTAACATGTTTTTTACTTGCACTATACCAGCTGCGGAAAAAGTCAAAACTTTTTTTGATTTTTTGGTTTAATTTTTCTATGCAACATGTTCTCTTTTAAAATGCGCAATCTCTGGAGCTTTTTTTTCACGTGACTTGGGAGCATTTGTTACAAAAATTGGCTGAGGCAACCCAGGGCAAAGCCCCTGATTATGATGTCTGACCCTCCTTCGACATATTGCTTTCCTTAAGGAAAAAGGAAGGACACCGCCACGTGATGAAGAACGTTGACCCGATGAGAAGCTCCGCTTTCTTTTCTGCAGCTGTCCTTTTAAATCAGCCTAGCATCCCTGTGGATCTTTAACCGGAGGAAAACCCTTTTCAACAGACTGTTGTCTGATTTCATTCAGAAGAAGATAGGGGAGACCTCTCTACGGGCAATGGGAGTGGAAGACAGTCAGATGCCATTGGAAAAAACTTGGAGCACTCTGAATAGGCGGAGAATTCGTCAAAAAGTGTTGTTGGGGACTTGCTTGAAACCAAGCAGGAACTCTACAACCCGGTTTTTCCTTTTTAAGGCATTGTATAGACCAAATAAAAATGCGCAATGAAATTGGAAAGTTTATGTGTAAAACAAATGATTTCTAAATATTGATCATTTGCCATGTTGTACCAGAGTTTTGAAGTCGATTGGGGAGGGGGTGGGTTTTTTTCCTTTTTTTTTTTTTTGCTTGAAAACTTAACTTGGAAAACCTGTGTAGGGAAAAAACTGTGGTGGTTCATTTTTTGGGTGTCTAAATATTGAAACCCCTGACACATGTTTCTTTCCTAGACCCGCTTTTACCTTCTTTTGAAATTACTTTTTAAAAATATTTCATTGGCATGCCGTTTTTTGCCAAACTTCAATCACTTAAGTGTTTCTATATATTATTTACTTAAAATTTATCTTTTAAATTTAAAATATTTTAAAAAGAAATAACCTCATCCCAATGAAAAAAAAAAAGCATCGTTTGCCCTTAAAAAAAAGAACTACAAAAAAAATTAAAAAAAAAAAAGGATGTTAGATTTAAAATGGATGCTTTAAAGACGCCAAGGTCGAAAACCAAGAAGCCTATCTTTCTTTGTTGAGTGAAGATGTTACCCACACCAAAAGGGGGTCCTCTCTGTGAAATTTTCAGAAGTTTAAAAAAATTAAAAGGGAATGCATTTCCATTGTGATTTGCATTTTTAATTCTGTGTTGTGTATCCCTAAAAAAAATCATCCACATGCCCCCCCAAGTGTTATGGGTCCTGCCCTGTGGAAACAGAGTTGTTCTAAAAAAAATCAGAAGGGGAATCTTCTCTCAGCACTTTTTTTTATTCCCCTTTTAATTTCATTTGGCTTCAAGGGGTTTA
>JAJLRB010002808.1:0-12743 GCA_020976825.1 Odocoileus hemionus | reverse complement strand
AATTAAAAAAACTTCAAACAAATAATCTGATACAATGACCAAACTCAAAATGAAAAGTGCTGGTCACTCAGTCCTGTCTCCTTGCAACCCCATGGACCATAGGCTGCCAGGCTCCTCTGTGCATGGGATTCTCCAGGCAAGACTATTGGAGTGGATTACTATTCCTTTTTCCGGGTACCTCCTGACCCAGGGATTGAACCTGGCTCTCCTGCATTAAAGGCAGATTCTTTTCCTTCTGGCCAACTCACATATACAGCTGGATAAAAATTTCAGCAATGTTATTTGTTCATTGCTTACTAAAGGCAGATCCCTTAATGTCTTTTAATTCATAGATCTTCATCTCTAAAAACTGGGAAAATCTTGTCTACTTTGGAGGGCTATTGTGATATGTCAGTGAGGTGCTAGGCTGTATCAGGACATCTTCTCAATAAATACTGTCTTATCCTACCACTAGAGATTCTGGAATGTTTATTCATTGGGTCAAGGAGCTCAGCGTATTTTTATGACTCGGTGACTTTGTTATACTCTGAATGAGCCTAATCCAAACTATTGAAAAATATGACATCTTCAACATGTTAGACATGGACGTGGACTCAGAGTGAGGTGTAAGCGCAGACGTGGGCTCAAGGGGATGTGTAAGGATGTGGGCTCAGGGTGGAGTGTAAGGCAGACGGGGCCCTTGGTGGGGGGTAAGGTATAGAGTGGGGCTCAAGGGGTTGGTAAGCTGAGATACGGGTGCTACAGGGAGTGTTAAGGGCAGACGGGCTTCAGGAAGTGTAAGGGCATATTAGTTTCAGGAGATGGTAAGGCCAGACTGGGTTTCATGGAGTGTCAGGGTAGCTGTGGTCAGGACCTAAAAATGGGAGACTGCACATCAGTAAAGTGTAAGGGCATACAAGGGCTGAAGAAGTTGTGTAGGCAGACTTGGCTCAGGTGGGGTAAGGCCAACGTCGGCTCAGGGGGGTGGTGAATGCAGACTTGGAGCTAGGGGAGTGTAAGGGCAGATACCAAGGCCAGGGGTGGTGTAAGAGCAGAGCGGGGGCTCAGGTGGGCTGCAAGGCGAAGATGTTTCCTCAGGCTGGTGTGTAAAGGGTAGACATGGTACAGGGCGCTCAGGGGGACCTGTAATGGCAGACGTTGGGCTTCAGTGTGGACGTGTCAGGACAGACGTGGGCTCGAGGGGGAGGTGTAAGAGCAGATGTGAGCTTAACGGGAAAGGTGTAACAGCAGATTGGGCCTTCAGGGTGGGTAAGAGCAAGACTTGGGCTCAGGGAGGTATGTGTTAAAAGTAGGACGTGCAACTCAGGGGGTAGGTGTAAGGGCAGGACGTGGGTCAGGGGATGGTGTATATAGGCAGACGTGTGGCTCAGGGTGGGGTGTAAAGAGCAGATGTGGGCTCAGGGTGTGGTGTTTGTAGGGCAGACGAGGGCTCAGGGGGAGGTGGATGGCAGGAACCATGGGCTTTCAGGGGGAGGTGGAAGGGCAGTCCTAAGGCTCAGGTTGGGGTGTAAAGGGCAGACGGGGACTCAGAGTGAGGTGTAACGGAGGACGTGGCTCAGGTGGGGTTTAAAGGGCAGGACGTGAGCTCAGTATGGGGTGTAATGGCAGACCTGGGCTCAGGGGGGAGGTGTAAAGGTCAGACAGTGGGCTCAGGGGGAGGTGTAAGAGCAAGACGCTGGCCTCAGAGGGAGCTGTAATGACAGACTTGGGGCTCATGAGTGAGGTGTAATGGGCGGACGTTGGGCTCAGTGTGGGGTGTAATGGCAGACCTGGGCTCAAGGGGAGGTGTTAAGGGCAGAACGGGCTCAGGGTGTGGTGTAAGGGCAGTCTTTCTTGCCTCAGGGGGTGAGTGTAAGGGCAGGAGACGTGGGCTCGGTTTGGGGTATAAGGGCAGACGTGGAGTCAGAGTGAGGTTTAAGGGGCGGACGTGGGCTCAGGGTGGGGTTTACGGGCAGGACATTGGGTCAGTGTGGGGTGTAATGGCAGACATGGGCTCAGGGGAGGTGTAAGGGACAAGACGTGGGCTCAGGGGAAGGTGTATAGGCTGACGTGTGTTCAAGGGTGGGGTGTAAGGGCAGGCCTGGGCTTAGCGTGCAGGTGTATAGAGCAGACGTGGGCTTCAGGGGGATGTGTAAATTGCAGACGTGGGCTCAGGTGGGGGTAAGAGCCAGAACTGTGCTCCAGGGTGGTGTGTAAGGGCAGAAGTGGGCTCAGGGGGAGGGTGTAAGGGCAGAAACGTGGGCTCAGGTTGTGGGTGTAAGGCAGACATGGCTTCGGGGGATATTTAAGAGCAGAACATGGGGCTCAGGGGGATGTGTAATAGCAGACGTGGAATCACGGAGAGGTGTAAGTGCAGACGTGGGCTCAGGGTGAGGTGTAAGGGCAACATAGGTTCAGGGGAGGTGTAAGGCAGACATGCGGTCGGGGGATGTTTAAGGTAGATGTGGGCTCAGGGGAGTGTAAGGGCAGACATAGGCTCAGGGGAGAGTGTAAGGGAGACATGCGGTCGGGGGGATGTTTAAGGCAGGATGTGGGCTCAAGGGGAGGGTGTAAGGGCAGACATAGGCTCAGGTATGTGAGGTGTAAGGGCAGACATGCGGTCGGGGAGGATGTTTAAGGCAGATGTGGGCTCAGGGAGGAGGTTTAAGGGCAGACATAGGCTCGGGAGGAGGTGTAAGGGCAGACATTGCGGTCTGGGGGGGTGTTTAAAAGGCAGATGTGGGCTACAAGGGGAGGGGTGTAAGGGCACAGACAATAGGCTCAGGGAGGTGTAAGGGGCAGTCATGCGCGTCGGTGGATGTTTAAGGCAGATGTGGGCTCAGGGGGATGGTGTAAGGGCAGACGTAGGCTCAGGGGGAGGTGTAAGGGCAAGACATGGGCTTAGGGTGGGGTGTTGCAAGGGAAGACTAGAAAAAGGCTCAGGGTGAGAGTGTAAGGGCAGACAATGGGCTCAGGGGGAGGTGTAAATTGGCAGACGTGGTCTCAGGGGGAGGTGTAAGGGCAGGACGTGGGGCTCAGGGGGTAGGTGCTAAGGGCAGACGAGGTCTCAGGGGGGGTGTAAGGGCAGAGTGTGTGCTCAGGGGGAGGTGTAAGAGCAGATTGTGGGTTTACAGGGTGAGGTGCAAGGGGAGACGTGGGCTCATTGTGGGGTGTAAGAGCAGACGTGGGCTCAGGGGGAAGTGGTAAGAGCAGACTTGAGGCTCAGGTCTTGGGTGCAAGGGCATACTTGGGCTCAGGGGGAGTGTGTAAGGGCAGTCCTGGGCTCAGGTTGGGGTGTAAGGGCAGACGTGGACTCAGATAGAGGTGTATAGGGTATTGACGTGGGCTCAGGGTGGGGTTTAAGGGCAGGACGTGGGGCTCAGTGTGGGGTTGTAATGGCTAGACCTGGGCTCAGGGGGAGGTGTGTAAGGGCAGACGTGGCGTCAGGTGTGAAGGAAAAAAAAAAAAAAAAAAATTGTATTTATTTTTATATAAAACAGTCTTGGGTCTCAGTGGGGAGGTGTAAGGGCAGGACGTGGGCTCAGGGGGAGTTGTAAGAGCAGACTTGGCCTTAGAGGGAGCTGTAATGTCAGAGGCAGGGCTCAGGGGGAATGTGTTAAGGCAGACCGCGGCTTAAGGGTGTAATGTAAGGGCAGTCCTTGGGCTCAGGGTGTGGTTTAAGGGCAGACGTGGGCTTCAGGGGGAGGTGTAAGGGCAGGACGAGGGCTCAGTGTGTGTTGTAATGGCCAGATCGGGGCTCAGGGGGAGGGTGTAAGGGCAAACGTGGGCTAATGGCGAGGTGGAAAGAGCAGAAGTGGGACATCAGGGGGAGGTGTAAGAGCAGACCGTGGGCTCAGGGGAGGTGTAAGGGCAGGACGTGGGCTTCAGGGGAGGTGTATAGGGCAGACGTGGGGCAGGGGTAGGTGTAAGAGCAGACGTGGGCTCAGGGGGAGGTGGTAAGGCAGACAGTGGGCTCCAGGGAAGGTGTATAGGCAGACATGTGTTCAGGGTGGGGTGTAAAGGACAGGCCTGGGCTTAGGATGCAGGTGTAAAGCAAACGTGGGCTCAGGGGATGTGTAAATGCAAGACGTGGGCTCAGGGTGGGGTGTAAGAGCAGACGTGTGCACAGGGTGGTGTGTAACGGGCAGAATGGGCTCAGGGGGAGGTGTAAGAGCAGACGTGCTCTGGGTGTGGTGTAAGGACAGAACTTGGAGCTCAGGGGGATATTGTAAGAGGCAGACGTGGGCTCCATGGGGAGGTGTAAGGGCTGATGTGGGCTTCACGGCTGGGGTTGTAAGGGGCAGACATGGGCCTCTGGGGGAGTGTAAGGGCAGAATGGGTCAGGGGAGGTGTTAAGGGCAGACATGGGCTCAGGGGGAGGTGTAAGGGCAGACGGTGGGCTTAGGGTGGGGTGGCTAAGGGAAGACGAGGTTCAGGGGGAGGTGTAAGGGCGGGAAATGTGGGCTCAGGGTGAGTTGTAAGGGACACAGGGGCTCGGCATAGGAATAAGAGCAGACGTGGGCTCACGATTGTGTGTGTAAGGGCAGACGTGGCTAAGGGGGAGGTGTAAGGGCAGACCTGGGCTCCGGGGGAGGTGTAAGGGCAGAAGTGGGCATAAGGGCGGAATGTGTTAGGGCAGGACGTGGGCTCAAGGGGGATGTGTAAGAGCCGACGTGGGCTCAGGGGGAGGGGTAAGGGCCAGACGTGGGCTCAGGGGATTGTGTATGGGCAGCGTGGGCTCAAGGGGATGTGTAAGAACAGTCATTGGGCTCAGGGGGGAGGGGGGTAGGGGCAGACGTGGGCCTCAAGGAAACAACGGGATGTGTAAGAGCCAGAAATGGTCTCAGAGGGAGGAGTTAAGGGGCTGACGTCGGCTTCAGGAGGAGCGTGTTATGGGGCAGACGGTGGGCTCCAGGGGGAAGGTGTATTTAAGGCAGACGTGTGTTCAGCGGTGGGGTGTAAGGGGAAGGGCCTGCGCTTAGGGGCAGGTGTAAAGAGCTGACGTGGGCTTTAGGGGGCAGGTGTAGAATGCGGGGCCAAGGGGGGGGGGGGGGGGGGGGGGGGGGGGGGGGGGGGGGGGGGGGGGGGGGGGGGGAAACGGGGGTTATTGGGGCTTCAGGGGGAGGTGTAAGTGCAGATGTGAGCATACGGGGAGGGTGTAACAGCAGGATGTGGGCTCAGAGGTGGTGTTGTAAAAAGAAGCAGATTGGGCTCAGGGGTATGTGTAAAAGTCAGACATGCGCTAAGGGGGAGATGTAAGGGCCCATGACCATGGCTCAGGGGAAGGTTGTATAGGCAGACGTGTGTTCAGGGTGGGTGTATAAGGGCAGGGCCTGGGCTTAGGTTGCAGGTATAAGCAGCAGACGTGGGCTCTGGGGGATGTGTAAATGCAGATGTGGGCTAGGTGTAGGGTGTAAGAGCAGACGTGTATGCTCAGGGTGGTGTGTAGGCAGAGGGGCTCAGCGGATTGTAAGGGCAGACGTCGGCTTGGAGGGAGGTGTAAGACGCAGAATTGGGCTCAGGCTGGGTGCAAGGGCAGACGTAGGCTCAGGGGGAGGGTAAGGGAGACGCGTTGATCAGGGGAGGGTGTCAGGGCAGACCAGGGCTGAGGGGGAGGTGTAGAGCAGGACATTGCGCTCAGGGTGGGGTGTAAGGGTAGACGTGGTCTCAGGAGGATGTGTAAGGGCAGACATGGGCTCACAGGGATGTGTAAGGGCAGACGTGCGCTCAGGGTGCTGTAATGGCAGGTCGAGGATATGGGGAGGTGTAAGAGCAGAGTGGGCTCAGGTTGGGGTGTAAGGGTCAGATGTGGGCTCAGGTGAGGTGTAAGAGGCAGCGTGGACTCAGAGGAAAGGTGTAAGGGAAGATGTGGGCTCATGGGGATGTATAAGCAGCTGACGTGGCTGCAGCGCGCCAAGCCCCTCCCCGCGTAGCAGGACTGTAACTGAACTAGGAACGAACCTAAATAAGAGATCACCTCCGCCTGCCTGTGTCAGGGCGGAAATTAGACACAGAAAGAGACGGCAAATTAGAAGCCAAATAAACAAAGGGAACCGCTTCAGAATGGACCGGTGCAACAGATTAAAATCCTACTCTGAAGGTAACACCTGACTACACGGGAAGGGGCCTATAGATATCGAGAAGTGTAAGCTGGAAAGAGGAGCTATCTGAAATTGAACTGAACCTACACTGACCGCAACAACTCCAGAGAAATTCCTAGATATATATATTGTTAGTATATTTTTTTTAATTAAAAAAAAAATTTTTTTTTTCTTTTTTTTTTTTATTTTTTATTTTTTCTCTGATTTATTTTCTTTTAAAATTCCCTATTAACTCCCCATTACTCATCAACTTTCATTTTCATATTTTTATTACGATTTTTTTAATTAGGGAAAAAAATGTTTTTTTTTTTTTTTTCTTTTTCTTGTTTTTCTCTCCTATTTCCTTTTAAAGTCCTCTAATACTCCTCTATTATTCTTTAATTTTCATTTTTCATTTCACTATAACCTTGCCAAAAAAAAAAGAGTAGAGAGAGAGAGAGAAACCCTATTTTTTAAACCTGAACTTCATATACATTTCTAAATTCGTTTTTTGTGTGTTTGTTTTTGGGTTTTTAAAATTTAATATGTATTTCAAAGAGTCTAACCTCTACACTAGATTTTTAATCTTTGTTTTCAGTATGTGATATAAAATTTTGGACATTTAAAAAGAAACTCCAATATTCAGTTCCCATTTCTATTCAGGAGTGTGGTGATTACTCTCCCACTTTTGACTCTCTGTTTTTCTACCTCAGAACACCTCTATTTCCTCCTTTTTCCCCTTCTTTTCCCAATCCAAATGCTCTGTGAATCTTTGTGGGTTGTCTGGGCTACGGAGAACACTTTGGGAACAGATAACTGCGTAGATCTGTCTCTCTCCTCTTGAGTCCCCTTTTTCTCCTCCTGCTCACCTCTATCTCCTTCCTCCCTCTCCTATTCTTCATGTAACTCTGTGAACCTCTCTGGTTGTCTCTCACGTGGAGAATCTTTTCACCATTAACCTAGAAGTTTTATTATCAGTGCTGTATAGTTGGAGAAGTCTTGAGACTATTGGAAGAATAAAAACTGAAATCCAGAGAGGCAGGAGACTTAAGCCCAAAACCTGAGAAAACCAGAAAAACTCCTGACTACACGGAACATTAAGGAATAAGAGACCATCCAAAAGCTTCCATACCTACTACAAAACCAACCACCACCCAAGAAGCCAATAAGCTCCAGTACAAGACATACCACGCAAATTCTTTAGCAACGCAGGAACATAGACCTGAGTGTCAACATACAGGCTGTCCAAAGTCACACCTAACACAGACCCATCAGCAAAACTCATTACTGGACACTCCATTGCACTCCAGAGAGAAGAAATCCAATTCCACGCACCAGAACGCTGACACAAGCTTCCCTAACCAGGAAACCTTGACAAACCAATCGTCCAAACCCACCCACTGGGTGAAACCTCCACAATAAAAAGGAACCACAGACCACAAGAATACAGAAAGCCCACTCCAGACACAGCAATCTAAACAAGATGAAAAGGCAGAGAAATACCCAACAGCTAAAGGAACATGAAAAAAGCCCACCAAGTCAAACAAAAGAGGAGGAAATAGGGAATCTACCTGAAAAAGAATTTAGAATAATGATAATAAAAATGATCCAAAATCTTGAAAACAAAATGGAGTTACAAATAAATAGCCTGGAGACAAAGATTGAGAAGATGCAAGAAATGTTTAACAAGGACCTAGAAGAAATTTAAAAAAAAGTCAATTAAAAATTAATAATGAAATAAATGAGATCAAAAACACTCTGGAGGGAACCATGAGTAGAATAACAGAGACAGAAGATAGGATAAGTGAGTTAGAAGATAAAATGGTGGAAATAAATGAAGCAGAGAGGAAAAAAGAAAAAAGAATCAAAAGAAATGAGGACAACCTCAGGGACCTCTGGGACAATGTGAAATGCCCCACCCAACATTCGAATCATAGGAGTCCCAGAAGAAGAAGACAAAAAGAAAGGCCATGAAGTAAGATACTCGAGGAGATAATAGCTGAAAAACTTCCCTAAAATGGGGAAGGAAATAGCCAACCCAAGTCCAAGAAAACCCAGAGAGTCCCAAACAGGATAAACCCAAGGCGAAACACCCAAGACACATATTAATCAAATTAACAAAGATCAAAACACAAAGAAACAAATATTAAAAGCAGCAAGGGAGAAACAACAAATAACACACAAAGGGATTCCCATAAGGATAACAGCTGATCTATCAATAGAAAACCCTTCAGGCCAGAAGGAAATGGCAGGACATACTTAAAGTAATGAAAGAGAATAACCTACAACCTAGATTACTGACTAGGGGGGGGTACCCAGCAAGGATCTCATTCAGATATGAAGGAGAACTCAAAAGCTTTACAGACAAGCAAAAGCTGAGAGAATTCAGCACCACCAAACCAGCTCTTCAACAAATACTAAAGGATCTTCTCTAGACAGGAAACACAGAAAGGTGGTATAAACAGTGAACCCCAAACAACAAAATAAATGCAACGGGACCATACCTATCAATAATTACCTTAAATGTAAATGGGTTGAATGCCCAACCAAAAGACAAAGGCTGGCTGAATGGATACAAAAGCAAGACCCCTATATATGCTGTCTCTACAAGAGACCCACCTCAAAACAAGGGACACATACAGACTAAAAGTGAAGGGCTGGAAAAAAATATTCCACGCAAAAAGTGGGAGACCAAAAAAGAAAGCAGGAGTCGCAATACTCTCATATCAGATAAAATAGACTTTCAAATTAAGTCTGTGAAAAGAGACAAAGATGGACACTACATAATTGATCAAAGGATCAATCCAAGAAGAAGATATAACAATTAAAAATATATATGCACCCAACATAGGAGCACCGCAATATGTAAGGCAAACGCTAACGAGTATGAAAGAGGAAATTAATAGTAAACACAATAATAGTAGGAGACTTTTAATACCCCACTCACAACTATGGATAGATCAACTAAACAGAAAATGAACAAGGAAACACAAACTTTAAAGGACACAATGGACCAGCTAGACCTAATTGACATCTATAGGACGTTTCACCCCAAAACAATCAACTTCACCTTTTTCTCAAGTGCACACGGAACCTTCTCCAGAATAGATCACATCCTGGGCCATAAATCTAGTCTTGGTAAATTCAAAAAAATTGAAATCATTCCAGTCATCTTTTTCTGACCACAGTGCAGTAAGATTAGATCTCAATTACAGGAAAAAAAAATTATTAAAAATTCAAACATATGGAGGCTAAACAACACGCTTCTGAATAACCAACAAAATCATAGAAGAAATCAAAAAAAAGAAATCAAAAATATGCATAGAAATGAATGAAAATGAAAACACAAACAACCCAAAACCTATGGGACACTGTAAAAGCAGTGCTAAGGGGAAGATTCATAGCATTACAGGCCTACCTCAAGAAACAAGAAAAAAAGTCAAATAAATAACCTAACTCTACACCTAAAGCAACTAGAGAAGGAAGAAATGAAGAACCCCAGGGTTAGTAGAAGGAAAGAAATCTTAAAAATTAGGGCAGAAATAAATGCAAAAGAAACTAAAGAGACCATAGCAAAAATCAACAAAGCTAAAAAGCTGGTTTTTTGAAAAAAATAAACAAAATTGACAAACCATTAGCAAGACTCATTAAGAAACAAAGGGAGAAGAACCAAATTAACAAAATTAGAAATGAAAAAATGGAGAGATCACAACAGACAACACTGAAATACAAAGGATCATAAGAGACTACTACCAGCAGCTCTATGCCAATAAAATGGACAACTTGGAAGAAATGGACAAGTTCTTAGAGAAGTATAACTTTCCAAAACTGAACCAGGAAGAAATAGAAGATCTTAACAAAAACCATCACAAGCAAGGAAATCGAAACTGTAATCAGAAATCTTCCAGCAAACAAAAGCCCAGGACCAGATGGCTTCACAGCTGAATTCTACCAAAAATTTAGAGAAGAGCTAACACCTATCTTACTCAAAACTCTTCCAGAAAATTGCAGAAGAAGGTAAACTTCCAAACTCATTCTATGAGGCCACCATCACCCTAATTCCAAAACCAGACAAAGATGCCACAAAAAAAGAAAACTACAGGCCAAATATCACTGATGAACATAGATGCAAAAATCCTTAACAAAATTCTAGCAAACAGAATCCCAACAACATATTAAAAAAAATCATACATCATGACCAAGTGGGCTTTATCCCAGGAATGCAAGGATTCTTTAATATCCGCAAATCAATCAATGTAATACACCACATTAACAAATTGAAAGATAAAAACCATATGATTATCTCAATAGATGCAGAAAAAAAGCCTTTGACAAAATTCAACATCCATTTATGATTAAAACTCTCCAGAAAGCAGGAATAGAAGGAACATACCTCAACATAATAAAAGCTATATATGACAAACCCACAGCAAGCATCACCCTCAATGGTGAAAAATTGAAGCATTTCCCCTGAAATCAGGAACAAGACAAGGGTGCCCACTCTCACCACTACTATTCAACATAGTTTTGGAAGTGTTGGCCACAGCAATCAGGGCAGAAAAAAAGAAGTAAAAGGAATCCAGATAGGAAAAAGAAGAAGTGAAACTCTCTCTGTTTGCAGATGACATGATCCTCTACATAGAAAACCCTAAAGACTCTACCAGAAAATTTACTAGAGCTAATCAACGAATACAGTAAAGTTGCAGGATATAAAATTAACACACAGAAATCTCTTGCATTCCTATACACTAACAATGAGAAAACAGAAAGAGAAATTAAGGAAACAATACCATTCACCATTGCAACAAAAAGAATAAAATACTTAGGAGTATATATCTACCTAAAGAAACAAAAGACCTATACATAGAAAACTATATAAAACACTGATGAAAGAAATCAAAGAGGACACAAACAGATGGAGAAATATACCGTGTTCATGGATTGGAAGAAATCAATATTGTCAAAATGGCTATACTACCCAAAGCAATCTATAGATTCAATGCAATCCCTATCAAACTACCAACGGTATTTTTCACAGAACTAGAACAAATAATTTCACAATTTGTATGGAAATACAAAAAACCTCGAATAGCCAAAGTAATCCTGAGAAAGAAGAATGGAACTGGAGGAATCAACTGCCTGACTTCAGACTCTACTACAAAGCCACAGTCATCAAGACAGTATGGTACTGGCACAAAGACAGAATATAGATCAATGGAACAGAATAGAAAGCCCAGAGATAAATCCACGAACCTATGGTCACCTTATCTTCGACAAAGGAGGCAAGATATACAATGGAAAAAAGACAACCTCTTTAACAAGTGGTGCTGGGAAAACTGGTCAACCACCTGTAAAAGAATGAAACTAGAACACTTTCTAACACCATACACAAAAATAAACTCAAAATGGATTAAAGATCTAAATGTAAGACCAGAAACTATCAAACTCCTAGAGGAGAACATAGGCAAAACACTCTCCGACATAAATCACAGCAGGATCCTCTATGACCCACATCCCAGAATTTTAGAACAAAAGCAAAAATAAACAAATGGGACCTAATGAAACTTAAAAGCTTTTGCACAACAAAGGAAACTATAAGCAAGGTGAAAAGACAGCCCTCAGATTGGGAGAAAAATAATAGCAAACGAAGCAACAGACAAAGGATTAATCTCAAAAATATACAAGCAACTCCTCCAGCTCAACTCCAGAAAAATAAATGACCCAATCAAAAAATGGGCCAAAGAACTCAACAGACATTTCTCCAAGGAAGACATACAGATGGCTAAAAAACACATGAAAAAGATGCTCAACATCACTCATTATCAGAGAAATGCAAATCAAAACCACAATGAGGTACCATTACACGCCAGTCAGGATGGCTGCTATCCAAAAGTCTACAAGCAATAAATGCTGGAGAGGGTGTGGAGAAAAAGGGAACCCTCTTACACTGTTGGTGGGAATGCAAATTAGTACAGCCACTATGGAAAACAGTGTGGAGATTTCTTAAAAAAGCTGGAAATAGAACTGCCATATGACCCAGCAATCCCACTTCTGGGCATACACACCAAGGAAACCAGATCTGAAAGAGACACGTGCACCCCAATGTTCATCGCAGCACTGTTTATAATAGCCAGGACATGGAAGCAACCTAGATGCCCATCAGCAGACGAATGGATGAGGAAGCTGTGGTACATATACACCATGGAATATTACTCAGCCATTAAAAAGAATTCATTTGAATCAGTTCTAATGAGATGGATGAAACTGGAGCCCATTATACAGAGCGAAGTAAGCCAGAAAGATAAAGACCATTACAGTATACTAACACATATATATGGACTTTAGAAAGATGGTAACGATAACCCTATATGCAAAACAGAAAAAGAGACTCAGATGTATAGAACAGACTTGTGGACTCTGTGGGAGAAGGCGAGGGTGGGATGTTTCAAGAGAACAGCATTGAAACATGTATATTATCTAGGGTGAAACAGATCACCAGCCCAGGTTGGGTGCATGAGACAAGTGCTCGGGCCTGGTGCACTGGGAAGACCCAGAGGGATCGGGTGGAGAGGGAGGTGGGAGGGGGGACTGGGATGGGGAATACATTCAATGTATGACAAAAACTACTGTAATGATGTAAAGTAATTAGCCTCCAACTAATAAAAATAAAAAAAAAAAAAAAAA
>JAJLRB010002807.1:0-12753 GCA_020976825.1 Odocoileus hemionus | reverse complement strand
GGGACCTGGGGTACATTCTCGACTTACGGCGGGGATGGCCCTTCAACCCTCGTGTTTGTTCAACGAAGTCAGGACTCCTGTCGAGTTACGAGGGACACCTCAGGAGTCTCTTCGAGGCTTGGCAGGGCAAAAGGGACGCTTCTCGAGGTGAGTCGGGAGACCCAGGGTCCCTTTCCAGTAGCCACAGGGATACTGGGATTCCTGTCAATGTTCAAGAGGAGTCAGGCTCCGTCAAATTTTGAAGCAGTGAGCTCTGCGTGCCTCTCGAGGTGTCAGAGGCATGTGAGGCATTCCGTCGAAAGGAGTCGGGGACCTAGGCTTTCTCTAGGGACTCCACAGGTGGTGCAGACATCCCTTCACCTTGTGAGATGAAGACTAGACTGTATTCAAGCCACTGCAAGGAAAGCCGGCCTCCTTTCGAGTCAGGGCTTCTCGGTGTATATGCCCATTGAGGCAGCAATCTCAGGGTCCCTCCCTCATACCTATTGCTGAGAGAAGCCTCCTCTTGAGGGGCTTGTGGAAAGGTGGCTACGTCTTGAGTCTAAGCCAGGGAATCAGCTCTCATCTCGAGGCAATTTGGGGTACACGGAGCAGTCCTCGAGTTGCTCTGCTGAACTTGGTACTCCTCTAGACTTGGCCCGTTGTTCTCGGGGAACTCTGGAGTTGCCTAAAGGGAGTCAAGCCTCAGGTCGTGTTTGATGGGGAACTGGGATGGCTCTGGAGTCAATGAGGGGGAAGCGGGCCTCATCTCGAGTTGATTTGGGGCCATGGAGCTCCTTCGCGATGCTGGTGTGACCTCAGGGTCCCTCTCTACTTGTGACAGTGTTTTTGCGGACTGTCTCGACATCCATCAAGCAAGTCGAGGCTCCTGACATGTTTCAGGGGGCTCACGGAATTGCTCTGCATGCAGTGCAGGGGAATCGGGCCTCATCTCGCTTGGAGGGGGAAGTCTCATGGTTTTTTCTCGAGTTGCGGTGGGGACCTGGGGTACATTCTCGACTTACGGCGGGGATGGCCCTTCAACCCTCGTGTTTTTCAACGAAGTCAGGAGTCCTGTCGAGTTACGAGGGACACCTCAGGAGTCTCTTCGAGGCTTGGCAGGGCAAAAGGGACGCTTCTCGAGGTGAGTCGGGAGACCCAGGGTCCCTTTCCAGTAGCACAGGGATACTGGATTCCTGTCAATGTTCAAGAGGAGTCAGGCTCCGTCAAATTTTGAAGCAGTGAGCTCTGCGTGCCTCTCGAGGTGTCAGAGGCATGTGAGGCATTCGTCGAAAGGAGTCGGGGACCTAGGGCTTTCTCTAGGGACTCCACAGGTGGTGCAGACATCCCTTCACCTTGTGAGATGAAAGACTAGACGTGTATTCAAGCCACTGCAAGGAAAGCCGGCCTCCTTTCGAGTCAGGGCTTTCGGTGTATATGCCCATTGAGGCAGCAATCTCAGGGTCCCTCCCTCATACTATTGCTGAGAGAAGCCTCCTCTTGAGGGGCTTGTGGAAAGGTGGCCTACGTCTTGAGTCTAAGCCAGGGAATCAGCTCTCATCTCGAGGCAATTTGGGGGTACATGGAGCAGTCCTCGAGTTGCTCTGCTGAACTTGGTACTCTCTAGACTTGGCCCGTTGTTCTCGGGGAACTCTGGAGTTGCTAAAGGGAGTCAAGCTCAGGTCGTGTTTGATGGGGAACGGGGGATGGCTCTGGAGTCAATGCAGGGAAGCGGGTTCATCTCGAGTTGATTTGGGGCCCATGGAGCTCCTTCGCGATGTGGTGTGACCTCAGGGTCCCTCTACTGTGAAGTGTTTTTGCGGACTGTCTCGACATCCATCAAGCAAGTCGAGGCTCCTGACATGTTTCAGGGGGCTCACGGAATTGCTCTGCATGCAGTGCAGGGGAATCGGGCTCATCTCGCTTGGAGGGGGAAAGTCTCATGGTTTTTCTCGAGTTGCGGCGGGGACTGGGGTACATTCTCGACTTACGGCGGGGATGGCCTTCAACCTCGTGTTTGTTCAACGAAGTCAGGACTCCTGTCGAGTTACGAGGGACACCTCAGGAGTCTCTTCGAGGCTTGGCAGGGCAAAAGGGACGCTTCTCGAGGTGAGTCGGGAGACCAGGGTCCCTTTCCAGTAGCCACAGGGATACTGGGATTCTGTCAATGTTCAAGAGGAGTCAGGCTCCGTCAAATTTTGAAGCAGTGAGCTCTGCGTGCCTTCGAGGTGTCAGAGGCATGTGAGGCATTCCGTCGAAAGGAGTCGGGGACTAGGGCTTTCTCTAGGGACTCCACAGTTGGTGCAGACATCCCTTCACCTTGTGAGATGAAAGACAAGACTGTATTCAAGCCACTGCAAGGAAAGCGGCCTCCTTTCGAGTCAGGGCTTCTCGGTGTATATGTCCATTGAGGCAGCAATCTCAGGGTCCCTCCCTCATACCTATTGCTGAGAGAAGCCTCCTCTTGAGGGGCTTGTGGAAAGGTGGCCTACGTCTTGAGTCTAAGCCAGGGAATCAGCTCTCATCTCGAGGCAATTTGGGGTACACGGAGCAGTCTCGAGTTGCTCTGCTGAACTTGGTATCCTCTAGACTTGGCCGTTGTTCTCGGGAACTTGGAGTTGCCTAAAGGGAGTCAAGCCTCAGGTCGTGTTTGATGGGGAACGGGGGATGGCTCTGGAGTCAATGCAGGGGAAGCGGGTCTCATCTCGAGTTGATTTGGGGCCCATGGAGCTCCTTCGCGATGCTGGTGTGACCTCAGGGTCCCTCTCTACTTGTGACAGTGTTTTTGCGGACTGTCTCGACATCCATCAAGCAAGTCGAGGCTCCTGACATGTTTCAGGGGGCTCACGGAATTGCTCTGCATGCAGTGCAGGGGAATCGGGCCTCATCTCGCTTGGAGGGGGAAGTCTCATGGTTTTTCTCGAGTTGCGGCGGGGACTGGGGTACATTCTGACTTACGGCGGGGATGGCCTTCAACCCTCGTGTTTGTTCAACGAAGTCAGGACTCTGTCGAGTTACGAGGGACACCTCAGGAGTCTCTTCGAGGTTGGGCAGGGCAAAAGGGACGCTTCTCGAGGTGAGTCGGGAGACCCAGGGTCCTTTCCAGTAGCCACAGGGATACTGGGATTCTGTCAATGTTCAAGAGGAGTCAGGTCCGTCAAATTTGAAGCAGTGAGCTCTGCGTGCTCTCGAGGTGTCAGAGGCATGTGAGGCATTCGTCGAAAGGAGTCGGGGACTAGGGCTTTCTCTAGGGACTCACAGGTGGTGCAGACATCCCTTCACCTTGTGAGATGAAAGACTAGACTGTATTCAAGCACATGCAAGGAAACGGCTCCTTTCGAGTCAGGGCTTCTCGGTGTATATGCCCATTGAGGCAGCAATCTCAGGGTCCTCTCCTCATACTATTGCTGAGAGAAGCCTCCTTGAGGGGCTTGTGGAAAGGTGGCTACGTCTTGAGTCTAAGCCAGGGAATCAGCTTCATCTCGAGGCAATTTGGGGTACACGGAGCAGTCCTCGAGTTGCTCTGCTGAACTTGGTACTCCTCTAGACTTGGCCGTTGTTCTCGGGGAACCTCTGGAGTTGCTAAAGGGAGTCAAGCCTCAGGTCGTGTTTGATGGGGAACGGGGGATGGCTCTGGAGTCAATGCAGGGGAAGCGGGCTCATCTCGAGTTGATTTGGGGCCATGGAGCTCCTTCGCGATGCTGGTGTGACCTCAGGGTCCCTCTCTACTTGTGACAGTGTTTTTGCGGACTGTCTCGACATCCATCAAGCAAGTCGAGGCTCCTGACATGTTTCAGGGGGCTCACGGAATTGCTCTGCATGGAGTGCAGGGGAATCGGGCCTCATCTCGCTTGGAGGGGAAGTCTCATGGTTTTTCTCGAGTTGCGGCGGGGACCTGGGGTACATTCTCGACTTACGGCGGGGATGGCCCTTCAACCCTGTGTTTGTTCAACGAAGTCAGGATCCTGTCGAGTTACGAGGGACACCTCAGGAGTCTCTTCGAGGCTTGGCAGGGCAAAAGGAACGCTTCTCGAGGTGAGTCGGGAGACCAGGGTCCTTTCAGTAGCCACAGGGATACTGGGATTCCTGTCAATGTTCAAGAGGAGTCAGGCTCCGTCAAATTTTGAAGCAGTGAGCTCTGCGTGCCTCTCGAGGTGTCAGAGGCATGTGAGGCATTCCGTCGAAAGGAGTCGGGGATAGGGCTTTCTCTAGGGATCCACAGGTGGTGCAGACATCCCTTCACTTGTGAGATGAAAGACTAGACTGTATTCAAGCCACTGCAAGGAAAGCGGCCTCCTTTCGAGTCAGGGCTTCTCGGTGTATATGCCCATTGAGGCAGCAATCTCAGGGTCCTCCCTCATACCTATTGCTGAGAGAAGCTCCTCTTGAGGGGCTTGTGGAAGGTGGCTACGTCTTGAGTCTAAGCCAGGGAATCAGCTCTCATCTGGAGGCAATTTGGGGTACACGGAGCAGTCTCGAGTTGCTCTGTGAACTTGGTACTCCTCTAGACTTGGCCGTTGTTCTCGGGGACCTCTGGAGTTGCTAAAGGGAGTCAAGCTAGGTCGTGTTTGATGGGGAACGGGGGATGGCTTGGAGTCAATGCAGGGGAAGCGGGCCTACATTTCGAGTTGGATTTGGGGCCCATGGAGCTCTATTCGCGATGCTGGTGTGACCTCAGGGTCCCTCTCTACTTGTGACAGTGTTTTTGCGGATGTTCGACATCCATCAAGCAAGTCGAGGCTCCTGACATGTTTCAGGGGGCTCACGGAATTGCTTGCATGCAGTGCAGGGGAATCGGGCTCATCTCGCTTGGAGGGGGAAGTCTCATGGTTTTTCTCGAGTTGCGGCGGGGACCTGGGTACATTCTCGATTACGGGGGGATGGCCTTCAACCTCGTGTTTGTTCAACGAAGTCAGGAGTCCTGTCGAGTTACGAGGGACACTCAGGAGTCTCTTCGAGGCTTGGCAGGGCAAAAGGAACGCTTCTCGAGGTGAGTCGGGAGACCAGGGTCCTTTCAGTAGCCACAGGGATACTGGATTTCCTGTCAATGTTCAAGAGGAGTCAGGCTCCTCAAATTTTGAAGCAGTGAGCTTGCGTGCCTCTCGAGGTGTCAGAGGCATGTGAGGCATTCGTCGAAAGGAGTCGGGGACTAGGGCTTTCTCTAGGGACTCACAGGTGGTGCAGACATCCTTCACCTTGTGAGATGAAAGACTAGACTGTATTCAAGCCACTGCAAGGAAAGCCGGCTCCTTTCGAGTCAGGGCTTTCGGTGTATATGCCCATTGAGGCAGCAATCTCAGGGTCCTCCTCATACCTATTGCTGAGAGAAGCTCTCTTGAGGGGCTTGTGGAAAGGTGGCTACGTTTTGAGTCTAAGCAGGGAATCAGCTCTCATCTCGAGGCAATTTGGGGTACACGGAGCAGTCTCGAGTTGCTCTGCTGAATTGGTATCTCTCTAGACTTGGCCGTTGTTTCGGGGAAGCTCTGGAGTTGCTAAAGGGAGTCAAGCCTCAGGTCGTGTTTGATGGGGAAGGGGGGATGGCTCTGGAGTCAATGCAGGGGAAGCGGGTCTCATCTCGAGTTGATTTGGGGCCCATGGAGCTCCTTCGCGATGCTGGTGTGACTCACCGGTCCCTCTCTACTTGTGACAGTGTTTTTGCGGACTGTCTCGACATCATCAAGCAAGTCGAGGCTCCTGACATGTTTCAGGGGGCTCACGGAATTGCTCTGCATGCAGTGCAGGGGAATCGGGCTCATCTCGCTTGGAGGGGGAAGTTCATGGTTTTTCTCGAGTTGCGGCGGGGACCTGGGGTACATTCTCGACTTACGGCGGGGATGGCCCTTCAACCCTCGTGTTTGTTCAACGAAGTCAGGACTCCTGTCGAGTTACGAGGGACACCTCAGGAGTCTCTTCGAGGTTGGCAGGGCAAAAAGGGCGTTCTCGAGGTGAGTCGGGAGACCAGGGTCCTTTCCAGTAGCACAGGGATACTGGGATTCCTGTCAATGTTCAAGAGGAGTCAGGCTCCGTCAAATTTTGAAGCAGTGAGCTCTGCGTGCTCTCGAGGTGTCAGAGGCATGTGAGGCATTCCGTCGAAAGGAGTCGGGGACTAGGGCTTTCTTAGGGACTCCACAGGTGGTGCAGACATCCCTTCACCTTGTGAGATGAAAGATAGACTGTATTCAAGCACTGCAAGGAAACGGCCTCCTTTCGAGTCAGGGCTTCTCGGTGTATATGCCATTGAGGCAGCAATCTCAGGGTCCTCCCTCATACCTATTGCTGAGAGAAGCCTCCTTTGAGGGGTTGTGGAAAGGTGGCCTACGTCTTGAGTCTAAGCCAGGGAATCAGCTCTCATCTCGAGGCAATTTGGGGTACACGGAGCAGTCTCGAGTTGCTCTGCTGAACTTGGTATCCTCTAGACTTGGCCGTTGTTCTCGGGGAACCTCTGGAGTTGCCTAAAGGGAGTCAAGCCTCAGGTCGTGTTTGATGGGGAACGGGGGATGGCTCTGGAGTCAATGCAGGGGAAGCGGGCCTCATCTCGAGTTGATTTGGGGCCCATGGAGCTCCTTCGCGATGCTGGTGTGACCTCAGGGTCCCTCTCTACTTGTGACAGTGTTTTTGCGGACTGTCTCGACATCATCAAGCAAGTCGAGGCTCTGACATGTTTCAGGGGGATCACGGAATTGCTCTGCATGCAGTGCAGGGGAATCGGGCCTCATCTCGCTTGGAGGGGGAAGTCTCATGGTTTTTCTCGAGTTGCGGCGGGGACCTGGGGTACATTCTCGACTTACGGCGGGGATGGCCTTCAACCCTCGTGTTGGTTCAACGAAGTCAGGACTCTGTCGAGTTACGAGGGACACTCCAGGAGTCTCTTCGAGGCTTGGCAGGGCAAAAGGGACTTTCGAGGTGAGTCGGGAGACCAGGGTCCTTTCAGTAGCCACAGGGATACTGGGATTCCTGTCAATGTTCAAGAGGAGTCAGGCTCCGTCATTTTGAAGCAGTGAGCTCTGCGTGCCTCTCGAGGTGTCAGAGGCATGTGAGGCATTCGTCGAAAGGAGTCGGGGACTAGGGCTTTCTCTAGGGATCCACAGGTGGTGCAGACATCCTTCAGCTTGTGAGATGAAAAGACTAGACTGTATTCAAGCCACTGCAAGGAAAGCGGCTCCTTTCGAGTCAGGGCTTCTCGGTGTATATGCCCATTGAGGCAGCAATCTCAGGGTCCCTCCCTCATACTATTGCTGAGAGAAGCCTCTCTTGAGGGGCTTGTGGGAAAGGTGGCTACGTCTTGAGTCTAAGCCAGGGAATCAGCTTCATCTCGAGGCAATTTGGGGTACACGGAGCAGTCCTCGAGTTGCTCTGCTGAACTTGGTACTCTCTAGACTTGGCGTTGTTCTCGGGGAACCTTGGAGTTGCTAAAGGGAGTCAAGCCTCAGGTCGTGTTTGATGGGGAACGGGGGATGGCTCTGGAGTCAATGCAGGGGAAGCGGGCTCATCTCGAGTTGATTTGGGGCCCATGGAGCTCTTCGCGATGCTGGTGTGACCTCAGGGTCCCTCTCTACTTGTGACAGTGTTTTTGCGGATGTCTCGAATCCATCAAGCAAGTCGAGGGCTCTGACATGTTTCAGGGGGCTCACGGAATTGCTCTGCATGCAGTGCAGGGGAATCGGGCCTCATCTCGCTTGGAGGGGGAAGTCTCATGGTTTTTCTCGAGTTGCGGCGGGGACCTGGGGTACATTCTCGACTTAGGCGGGGATGGCCTTCAACCTCGTGTTTGTTCAACGAAGTCAGGACTCCTGTCGAGTTACGAGGGACACCTCAGGAGTCTCTTCGAGGCTTGGCAGGGCAAAAGGGGACGCTTCTCGAGGTGAGTCGGGAGACCAGGGTCCTTTCAGTAGCCACAGGGATACTGGGATTCTGTCAATGTTCAAGAGGAGTCAGGCTCCGTCAAATTTTGAAGCAGTGAGCTCTGCGTGCTCTCGAGGTGTCAGAGGCATGTGAGATGCATTCCGTCGAAAGGAGTCGGGGACTAGGGCTTTCTAGGGGACTCCACAGGTGGTGCAGACATCCCTTCACCTTGTGAGATGAAAGACTAGACTGTATTCAAGCCACTGCAAGGAAAGCCGGCCTCCTTTCGAGTCAGGGCTTCTCGGTGTATATGCATTGAGGCAGCAATTCAGGGTCCCTCCCTCATACTATTGTGAGAGAAGCCTCCTCTTGAGGGGCTTGTGGAAAGGTGGCCTACGTCTTGAGTCTAAGCCAGGGAATCAGCTCTCATCTCGAGGCAATTGGGGTACACGGAGCAGTCCTCGAGTTGCTCTGCTGAACTTGGTACTCCTCTAGACTTGGCGTTGTTCTGGGGAACCTGGAGTTGCCTAAAGGGAGTCAAGCCTCAGGTCGTGTTTGATGGGGAAGGGGGGATGGCTTGGAGTCAATGCAGGGGAAGCGGGCCTCATCTCGAGTTGATTTGGGGCCATGGAGCTCCTTCGCGATGCTGGTGTGACCTCAGGGTCCTCTCTACTTGTGACAGTGTTTTTGCGGACTGTCTCGACATCATCAAGCAAGTCGAGGCTCTGACATGTTTCAGGGGGTCACGGAATTGCTCTGCATGCAGTGCAGGGGAATCGGGCCTATCTCGCTTGGAGGGGAAAGTCTCATGGTTTTTCTCGAGTTGCGGCGGGGACCCTGGGGGGTACATTCTCGACTTACGGCGGGGATGGCCCTTTCCCTCGTGTTTGTTCAACGAAGTCAGGACTCCTGTCGAGTTACGAGGGACACCTCAGGAGTCTCTTCGAGGCTTGGCAGGGCAAAAGGGACGCTTCTCGAGGTGAGTGGGAGACCCAGGGTCCCCTTTCCAGTAGCCACAGGGATACTGGGATTTCTGTCAATGTTCAAGAGGAGTCAGGCTCCGTCAAATTTTGAAGCAGTGAGCTTGCGTGCCTCTCGAGGTGTCAGAGGCATGTGAGGCATTCCGTCGAAAGGAGTCGGGGACTAGGGCTTTCTCTAGGGACTCCACAGGTGGTGCAGAATCCTTCAGCTTGTGAGATGAAAGACTAGACTGTATTCAAGCCACTGCAAGGAAAGCCGGCCTCTTTCGAGTCAGGGCTTCTCGGTGTATATGCCATGATGAGGCAGCAATCTCAGGGTCCCTCCCTCATACCTATTGCTGAGAGAAGCCTCCTCTTGAGGGGCTTGTGGAAAGGTGGCCTACGTCTTGAGTCTAGAGGGAATCAGCTCTCATCTCGAGGCAATTTGGGGTACACGGGAGCAGTCTCGAGTTGCTTGTGCTGAACTTGGTATTCCTCTAGACTTGGCCCGTTGTTTTGGGGAACTCTGGAGTTGCCTAAAGGGAGTCAAGCCTCAGGTCGTGTTTGATGGGGAACGGGGGATGGGTCTGGAGTCAATGCAGGGGAAGCGGGCTCATCTCGAGTTGATTTGGGGCCATGGAGCTCCTTCGCGATGTGGTGTGACCTCAGGGTCCCTCTCTACTTGTGACAGTGTTTTTTGCGGACTGTCTCGACATCCATCAAGCAAGTCGAGGCTCCTGACATGTTTCAGGGGGCTCACGGAATTGCTCTGCATGCAGTGAGGGGAATCGGGCCTCATCTCGCTTGGAGGGGGAAGTCTCATGGTTTTTCTCGAGTTGCGGCGGGGACTGGGGTACATTCTCGACTTACGGCGGGGATGGCCTTCAACCTCGTGTTTGTTCAACGAAGTCAGGACTCCTGTCGAGTTACGAGGGAACTCAGGAGTCTCTTCGAGGTTGGCAGGGCAAAAGGAACGCTTCTCGAGGTGAGTCGGGAGACCCAGGGTCCCGTTCCAGTAGCCACAGGGATACTGGGATTCCTGTCAATGTTCAAGAGGAGTCAGGTAGGCTCCGTCAAATTTTGAAGCAGTGAGTCTCTGCGTGCCTCTCGAGGTGTCAGAGGCATGTGAGGCATTCCGTCGAAAGGAGTCGGGGACTAGGGCTTTCTCTAGGGATCACAGGTGGTGCAGACATCCCTTCAGCTTGTGAGATGAAAGACTAGACTGTATTCAAGCCACTGCAAGGAAAGCGGCCTCCTTTCGAGTCAGGGCTTCTCGGTGTATATGCCCATTGAGGCAGCAATCTCAGGGTCCCTCCTCATACCTATTGCTGAGAGAAGCCTCCTCTTGAGGGGCTTGTGGAAAGGTGGCCTACGTCTTGAGTCTAAGCCAGGGAATCAGCTCTCATCTCGAGGCAATTTGGGGTACACGGAGCAGTCTCGAGTTGCTTGCTGAACTTGGTACTCCTCTAGACTTGGCCCGTTGTTCTCGGGGAACTCTGGAGTTGCCTAAAGGGAGTCAAGCCTCAGGTCGTGTTTGATGGGGAACGGGGGATGGCTCTGGAGTCAATGCAGGGGAAGCGGGCCTCATCTCGAGTTGATTTGGGGCCCATGGAGCTCCTTCGCGATGCTGGTGTGATTCAGGGTCCTCTCTACTTTGAGACAGTGTTTTTGCGGACTGTCTCGACATCCATCAAGCAAGTCGAGGCTTGACATGTTTCAGGGGGCTCACGGAATTGCTCTGCATGCAGTGCAGGGAATCGGGCTCATCTCGCTTGGAGGGGGAAGTCTCATGGTTTTCTCGAGTTGCGGCGGGGACCTGGGTTACATTCTCGACTTACGGCGGGGATGGCCCTTCAAACCCTCGTGTTTGGTTCAACGAAGTCAGGACTCCTGTCGAGTTACGAGGGACACCTCAGGAGTCTCTTCGAGGCTTGGCAGGGCAAAAGGGACGCTTTCGAGGTGAGTCGGGAGACCCAGGGTCCTTTCAGTAGCCACAGGGATACTGGGATTCCTGTCAATGTTCAAGAGGAGTCAGGCTCCGTCAAATTTTGAAGCAGTGAGCTCTGCGTGCCTCTCGAGGTGTCAGAGGCATGTGAGGCATTCTGTCGAAAGGAGTTGGGGACTAGGGCTTTCTCTAGGGACTCCACAGGTGGTGCAGACATCCCTTCAGCTTGTGAGATGAAAGACTAGACTGTATTCAAGCCACTGCAAGGAAAGCCGGGCTCCTTTCGAGTCAGGGCTTCTCGGTGTATATGCCCATTGAGGCAGCAATCTCAGGGTCCCTCCCTCATACCTATTGCTGAGAGAAGCCTCCTCTTGAGGGGCTTGTGGAAAGGTGGCCTACGTCTTGAGTCTAAGCCAGGGAATCAGCTCTCATCTCGAGGCAATTTGGGGTACACGGAGCAGTCCTCGAGTTGCTCTGCTGAACTTGGTACTCCTCTAGACTTGGCCCGTTGTTCTCGGGGAACCTCTGGAGTTGCCTAAAGGGAGTCAAGCCTCAGGTCGTGTTTGATGGGGAACGGGGGATGGCTCTGGAGTCATGCAGGGGAAGCGGGCTCATCTCGAGTTGATTTGGGGCCATGGAGCTCCTTCGCGATGCTGGTGTGTGACCTCAGGGTCCCTCTCTACTTGTGACAGTGTTTTTTTGCGGACTGTCTCGACATCCATCAAGCAAGTCGAGGCTCCTGACATTTTCAGGGGGCTCACGGAATTGCTCTGCATGCAGTGCAGGGGAATCGGGCCTCATCTCGCTTGGAGGGGGAAGTCTCATGGTTTTTCTCGAGTTGCGGCGGGGACCTGGGGTACATTCTCGACTTACGGCGGGGATGGCCCTTCAACCCTCGTGTTTGTTCAACGAATCAGGACTCCTGTCGAGTTACGAGGGACACCTCAGGAGTCTCTTCGAGGCTTGGCAGGGCAAAAGGGACGCTTCTCGAGGTGAGTCGGGAGACCCAGGGTCCCTTTCCAGTAGCCACAGGGATACTGGGATTCCTGTCAATGTTCAAGAGGAGTCAGGCTCCGTCAAATTTTGAAGCAGTGAGCTCTGCGTGCCTCTGAGGTGTCAGAGGCATGTGAGACATTCCGTCGAAAGGAGTCGGGGACTAGGGCTTTCTCTAGGGACTCCACAGGTGGTGCAGACATCCCTTCACCTTGTGAGATGAAAGACTAGACTGTATTCAAGCCACTGCAAGGAAACACGGCCTCCCTTTTCGAGTCAGGCTTCTCGGTGTATATGCCCATTGAGGCAGCAATCTCAGGGTCCCTCCCTCATACCTATTGCTGAGAGAAAGCCTCCTCTTGAGGGGCTTGTGGAAAGGTGGCCTACGTCTTGAGTCTAAGCCAGGGAATCAGCTCTCATCTCGAGGCAATTTGGGGTACACGGAGCAGTCTCGAGTTGCTCTGCTGAACTTGGTACTCCTCTAGACTTGGCCGTTGTTCTCGGGGAACCTCTGGAGTTGCCTAAAGGGAGTCAAGCCTCAGGTCGTGTTTGATGGGGAACGGGGGATGGCTCTGGAGTCAATGCAGGGGGAAGCGTCGGGCCTCATCTCGAGTTGATTTGGGGCCCATGGAGCTCCTTCGCACATGCTGGTGTGACCTCAGGGTCCCTCTCTACTTGTGACAGTGTTTTTTGCGGACTGTCTCGACATCCATCAAGCAAGTCGAGGCTCCTGACATGTTTCAGGGGCTCACGGAATTGCTCTGCATGCAGTGCAGGGGAATCGGGCCTCATCTCGCTTGGAGGGGGAAGTCTCATGGTTTTTCTCGAGTTGCGGGGGGACTGGGTACATTCTCGACTTACGGCGGGGATGGCCCTTCAACCCTCGTGTTTGTCAAAACGAAGTCAGGACTCTGTCGAGTTACGAGGGACACCTCAGGAGTCTCTTCGAGGCTTGGCCAGGGCAAAAGGGATGCTTCTCGAGGTGAGTCGGGAGACCCAGGGTCCCTTTCCAGTAGCCACAGGGATACTGGGATT
>JAJLRB010002806.1:0-12759 GCA_020976825.1 Odocoileus hemionus | reverse complement strand
ACAAATTACATTTAACAATATTCTTTCTGTTGGATAATCTAAAATATGGATTTAATATGAAAAAAAGTTTGCTACTGAGCTTTAATTTTTGTAAGACTTCTTTAGGAATAAGTGGGAAAGCAATGGAGAAATTTGTGAGGAGAGAAGAAAAAAAAATCAGTTTAAATCTCGTCATCAATGATAATCATTCACTTAATAACATGGAAGAATTTTGCTAAGCTTTTTACATACATTTGCCTACTGATGTAGAAGGATGAACACCACTATTTCCACTGAGTAAGGATATTAGTGTTAGAATGGATCTATAGTCTTACTTAAGTTCATACAGCTAACATGAGTTAGTTCTGCAGTTCAGATGCTGGTTTTCTGATTCAGTTTTTTGTACTGAAGATCATGTAGAAAAGTCTTTCCTGGAGAAGGGAATAGCAACCTTCTCCAGTATTCTTGTCTGGAGAATTCCATGGACAGAGGATCTGGGTGGTCTACAGTCCTTTTACCAATTATGTTTTAAAACTTAATTTATTGTTGAACTTTGTTATATTTTCTGTTGCTAATATTTCTAACATAACAATGGTTTCTAATAATTTTTAATCCATATGCGAAGACAATAATCGATTTAGTGTAGAGTTGCCTAGTAGGCACGTGTTCATGCAGTAGGATGTCAGTTCTTTTTTTCCGCCTTGACTAGCCGATTTTAACATAATAAAGATAAAATCTTTCAACAGTATAAATCCACGTATAAAAACTTGTTTTGACAAGCATAAAGAGAACACTCATTTATCTTTTGATGGAATTGTTGTAGGCTGGCTTGCATGTATAAGTGGTGTTGCTGGCATTGTGTTAAAACTCTGGGTTGGATATCTGTATGGCCACTACTAAGGAAGCTTTGTCATCACCAGTCTCCTTCAGGACTCAATTAGAGCTTGGATTAGTATCTTGATCTGTAGATAGAATAATGGGTTCAGCATGGGTAGGACCATGATATTATTATCACGTGAGTTCACTAAACTTCTTGTCCTAAATAGAATGAAGTGCCTGCAAAAACTAAGGTATACCATAAAACACAAGGAACATGTGCGTCTAAAATAAGGCAACCAGGAAGAAGAATATGTCCCCACAAATGACCTTTCTCATTGTTTTCCTCCCCATGTCCTTTTCTTCTTTTGTCATATTTTTTGAACTGCTTGTTTAAAATTTTATCTTTTATATACACAGAACTATCCGAAATGGTCATATTAAATGAGCTGCCCCCAAGGCGAGGCCTCACCAACTATAACTTTGTAAAAGATGTAGGTTTTGGATAAGAGATGTTTTGATGTTGACTAACTTGCATTGTCATATTTTCCTCTTCCTTATCTACTGAGGCTGGGAGTTGGAGAACTCAAGGAGGCGATGGGGGCTTCCCTGGTGGCCGCAATGGTAAAGAATCTGCCTGCAATGCTAGAAAACTTTGGGTTCAGTCCGCCTAAATTATGGTTGAGCCCATTGGGGAAAAAGAAGGGAATCTAGGGCGAACGCCTATCTTCACAGCAGTCGTTAGCCTGGGGAAATCTCCCACAGATGGAGGAGCCTTGGTGCTATGGTCCATTAGAGTCCCCACCAGACTCAGACAGGACGGCAGCAACTTAGCCATGGGACGACGCAGGGAGTAATACAGGCCCAGAAATAAGTAAACAAATCCTTTATATGTATGAGAGTAGTGCGTTATGGGGAATGAGCATGTTCGCTTGGGCATTCGGGTATTTAAGTTTATCGTACGCCAAAATCATGACCTGTAAAAAGACAGATACTCGACCAGTGGTTACCCAGAAAGAATTGAAAATCTAAAGGAGGGAATCTGTTTTGCATTTAAAATGACGAATCATTTTAAACTTTAAAAGCAAAATCAAAAATGTGAAAGGAAGGCATGCCATGTGGCATGAGGGACTCTGCTCCTTTGCATTTTTTGGGCTGCAGCAGGAGTCATCAACATCCTTTGACGTCATCATCCCTTTGCTCCCCTCACCTCTTTCCCACCAGACCCTTGGGCTTTCCTTTCTTGAGGCCTTGACTATTGTAAACAAGTCCGCCTAGCCTGCAGTGTGACTTCACACGGACTCTTTCCGCCAACAGTGGTACACATCCTCTCCAGATAACCATAATATCGTTCCTTTGGTCAATTCCTGCAGGACTCCTGTTCAAATCTCTCCTTGTTTTGAGGTCTCGCCTGAGCTGCCCAGTGAAGCAGACCATTCTTCCAACTCTTATCTTAAAAGATCTCAATGAGGTAGCTACATGATCTCGTTTCTGACATCTGTGCGATTCCCGAGGATCCTGCCATGCCTGGCTCTGTCCATGGATATCTCGCAGGCAAGAATACTGGCGTGGGGTTGGCATTTGCGTCTTCTCCAGGGGTATCTTCCTGACCTGGGGATTCAAACCCAGAGTCTCCCTACATTGCAACCGAATCTTTACCAACTGAGCTATGAGGTAAGCCCCTGTCTTATACCTTGCTTTGTTTTTCCATTTACTCTGTTTTGTTAGTGAATTTTTTCCACACATCTTTCACTATAAGACATGGCAATGTTGTTTTTGTATTTGTTAATTTATAATTTTTATTCACTATTGTATCTGTAGGAAGTTTTGTTCTCTAGCATCCTATACATTCACCCCAGAAATAGTCAGTATTCAACATAAATTCCTCAAGTGTGCGGAAGAATTTGCATTTAAACTGGGTACATGAGCTGTTGGGCCAAAAGCCTTGAGTGTGAAACAGGAATTTCTAATCACAGATGTCACAGAAGATACCTTGAATACTACAGAAATAGTGCACTAATTATACAGCTTCTCACTATGTTAAATCGTGCAAAAATTAATCATGTTCTTTTTATTGTTTCCGTAATATTGACCCCCGTCCCCCCAAAATAAGGTACTCATAAGGCTAACAAAACAAACAAATTTCTCAGAATTTAAATTCTTCTGGATTTTCAGAGGAACCAGCATTCTGCAGCCATCATATTTGGGCTTTTCCTCTCCATGTATCCGAGTCTGATCACTGTGGTTGGAAACCAGCTCATCATCCTCGGCCGTCATCCTCAGACCCCCATCTCCACACCCCCATAGTACTTCTTCCTCTCCAACCATTGTCCTTGAGTAGACATCTGCTTCACCTCCATCACCATCCCTAAAGATGCTGGTGAACATACAAACACAAAGCAAAGTCATTATCCTATGAAGACTGGCTTCACTCAGATATATTTTTTTTCCTAGCTATTTAGTTACAGTTGGGATGACTTCCTGTCGCTGACTGAGTCACATGTCACAAAAAAAAAACTAATTGTATATAGCAGAACCGGGGTATCTGGCCATCTGCAGACACCCCCTGCACTACACAGTCATCATGAACCCTCGACTGTGTGCACTGCTGGTACTGGTGTCCTGGATGATAGGAGCTCCTGAATTCCCTGTTACAGACTTGTACTGGCCCTGCTCCTGTCTTTCCTGCACAGTCCATTGGAAATCCCCCATTTCTTCTGTGAATTCAAAAGAGGTGATCCAGCTTGCCTGTTCTGAAATCACCTTTCTCAATAAAACCATGATGCACTTTTTGCAGTTGCGCTGTTGGGTGGTGGTCCTATTCGCTGGGATATGTTACTCTTACTCTAGGATCATTTCCTCCATACGTAGAATCTCATCACTCTAGGAAGTATAAAGCGTTTTCCACCCTGTGCATCTCACCTCTCAGTTGTCTCCTTATTTTATTGTTCAGTCTTAGGAGTGTACTTTACCCCCACCCCAGCTGTTACCCACAACAACTCACATTCAAGTGTAACAGCCTCAGTGATGTACACTGTGGTCACAACCCATGCTGAACCCCTTCATCTACAGTCTGAGGAATAAAGACATAAAGAGGGCTCTGAGAAAATTCTTTAGGACGGCAACTATATTAGAACCAATTGTCTTGAGGTCTTAGAAATGTTGATTTTTGCAAGATGCAGTGCCTTAGAAGCTAAAATTGTGATTTTCTTTTTTTTTTTCCCATTTATTTTTATTAGTTTGGAGGCTAACTACTTCACAGCACTGCAGTGGCTTTTGTCATACATTGAATTAGCCATGGATAGTTGTGATTTTTCTGATCTGATTGTGAAAAGAGCACTTGCTCCTTCAATTTATGCCTGATATTTCCATTTATTTGATTTTAATTTCTTTATACAAGTTAACTAGTTCCTTGACTAACCTTTATGCTATTTGCTATCTTTTTTTCCTTTGTCATTTTTTCTACTTCCACAAATTGATTTGCAACCTTAAGTGGAATATATGGAAATTCCCATTTACCTCATGACTCTTCATGCATTCCTTGGGAATAATTTCTTCTGAAGTGAAATGTTTTATATTGAACAATTTGTTTTACAGTTTTCAGTTCAGTTCAGTCACTCAGTTGTGTCCAACTGTTTGTGACCCCATGAGTCACAGCATGCCAGGCCCCCCTGTCCATCACAAACTCCCGGAGGTTACTGAAACTCATGTCCATCGAGTCAGTGATGCCATCCAGCCATCTCATCCTCTGTCGTCCCCTTCTCCTCCTGCCCCCAATCCCTCCCAGCATCAGGGTCTTTTCCAATGAGCCAACTCTTTGCATCAGTTTACTAAAAGAAAAATCATGAGTTGTACTATTTCCCTGGGAAAAAGTACCAACTTGGCAACCAAAGCCATTTCCACAATTTCATTAGACAGTCAAATATGAAACTAAAGTTTATCACTTTTTTTCTTCATCATTTATTTGTTCATCACAACCACACCCATGCTGAACCCCTTTATCTGCTTTCTGAGCAAGAAAGACATAAAGAGAAACTTTGAAGTGATTCAATGGGATGGCAGTCACAAAGCAGTCAATTGCCCCGGGCCCAGGGATGATGAAACTGTCCTTGATTTCACAGAAAATAGTCCTGCAACCAGAAGTTGTGATTCTTTGTCCATTGTATAATAAAACTCACTCCTCTTTGTTTCTTGGAACTTCCATTTTATTGTAATTCAAGGTCTTGATACAAATCCAGTGACTCACTTTATAAATAAGCTTTCTCCTCAGTCTATTATATAGGCATTTTTTAAGTTTTGCTTTTTCTATTTCAAAATTCTCCAAACTTTGGGTATGAAATATTTGGACATTCTCGTTTTTCATGGAGTAACATGAGAAAGAGTTTCTTCTTAAATGACATATATCATCCCAAGTAATTTTTTTGCCTTGTTTTCCTGAAAGAATAGTCATGAGATGAATTACTCATATAAGAAAAGTACAAGTGAAATCTAATGCAATTTATATAATTTTATAACAGGGTTGATTGAATCATAGAGTATGGAATTGTGGATGAGACGCATTGATTGCAGTGTTATAGGCAGATTTTCAAGTGCACAGGGTGTCTTTGCCCCAACCCCTGCATTGCTCAGGAGTCAACTCTTTATATATGTATATGTATGTGTATCTCATGATCAAAGGTGACTCACTAGAGAGCTTGACCACCTATCCAGTCTTGTGATTTAGGTCACAATTTGTGCAACTGAACATGTCTGCCAATCTACTGCTTAACAGGAGGAAACTGCAATGGAGTACTTTTTAACACCATTTCTGTAATAAAATTCAAAGGCAGTAATGCTGATCGCTATCTTTAAGTATCAGAATAAATGCATAGAATAAGAAATCTATTATAATTGCCCTCAGTTTTGTACAATCTTATATTTTACTCAGTTATTGTTGCATAACCACCCACCCTAATAGTAAATGTTTTGAATGTAATGCCTTTATTATCAAGTGAGATTTAATATTGAGTTGTTCTGATCTCTTCTGGGCTCCTCATAAGTCTACATGCACTTGAATTTTATATGTTTACAACTCTAAAGTTCATCCCGGAGGTTGTATACTGCCATGTGGCAATTCTTTCTTCACTAATATATGATAGTCTACTCCACTTATGTATGTATTTTAATCTTGCAACTTGTGAGGAAAAACAGTTTTATCATTGGTGATGTCAGCATCATGGTGGCAGAAGACGCTCCCTGTGTCTCACCTCTTCAATCTACAACTAGTAAAACGGCCATAACTAAACAAAGTTTTTCTACCTAACATGTCAGGCACCAGAGATACACATTGTTGTACATCTGAAGGTGAGTGGATTTTTCACCTGGAGGAGATGGAACTGGGAGAACAACAGAGGCAGTGATCCTGGTCTCAGCTACACCGCTGAGGCAGCTGAGCTCATTGCCCCAGATGGACCTGGTAGCATCAGTGGAAATGGTACTCGGGACCCTGGCCTCCTGGATATAGCAACATATAGAGCCACAGAGAACCAGTAATACAGATAGTGTAGCCCTTAACCTTGGTCACCCTGGGCATGGCAATAGAGCCTACCATTTTCAGGATTTCTCCAGCAAAGATGATGGCAAAGAAAGAATGTTATAGGCAGCCAGAAAAAAAACAGAAAAGTAACCTACAAAGTATCATCATTAGGCTATGAGCAAATTTCTCATCAGGTCAATGAAATATCATACTCATAATATTGTTAAACAAAACTGCCAACCATAATACTCTATCCAGAAAAGTTATCCTTCAGATATGAAAGAAAAGAAAGGTTGTCTCACAGATAAAGACAAGCTGTGGAAGTTCAACACCAGAACTATTTTTATTTTTTAAATTTATTTACTTTAATTGGAGGCTAATTACAATATTGTATCAGTTTTGCCATACATTGACATAAATCAGCTATGGGTGTATATATGTTCCCCATCCTGAACCCTCCTCCACCTCCCTCCCCATCCCCTCCCTCTGGGTCATCCCAGTGCACCAGCCCTGAGCACCCTGTATCATGCATCAAACCTGGACTGGTGATCTGTTTCACATATGATAGTATACATGTTTCAATGCTATTCTCTTGAATACAAGCAATATTGAAATGCTCTTTTCTAATTAAAATGAAAAAACAAAAGTACCTGAAAATTGAATAAGGTGATAGATAGAATCAGAAAATTGAAACTATTTATCAGACAAGGGTTGTTAACAATTACAGTACAATGCTTAAAGAAAAAAGCATTAAAAATAACTGTAGCTGCTTCATTGGTAACAATCACAAAATGAAAGAAGAATATTTTCTGAACTGGACAACTCAGGGAAAAGAATGCAACTGAACCACTCTATCACATTATATACAAAGATAAACATTGACATAGGTTAAAGACTTAAATGTGAGGTCCAAAACATTAAAAATCATAGAATAAAATATAGGCAGTAACACCTTAACTTCAGTTTTAGAAATATTTGGGGGGGATATATTTCCCCAGGCAAGAAAAATAAAAGTAAAAATAAAACAGAACTATATCAAGCAAACAACAACAACAAAAAACTCTGCAGTGAAGGAAACCAGCAAACAAAACTAAAAGGAAACCTACTCTGTGGAAAAGGTATTTGCACATTATACATCTGATAAGGGACTGTTTTATTCAAAAGAAGAATTCAGTCAACTTAATTAAAAACATAAACAACCAAATTAAAGACAGGTAAAGGACCTTCAGTAGACATTTCCACCCGCCCCCCACTCCTAGGAATACATACAGATGGTCAACAGGCTCGTGAAAAGAGGTTTGACATCTTCAGAGAACTGTAAATCAAAATCACAGTGAGATACACTTCCCACTGGTCAGATGGCTAGATGTTAAAGAGACAGAAATCAACAAAACGTTGGTAAGGGGACCACATGGGACCAGGAAATGATACCCAAATTCACAATCTCTTCCTCTTGAATATCAGAGGTAATCAAAACTGCAGTCCCTCATGTTTATTGAGAGTTTCCTGTTCATGTACCTGATCACTGCATTTGAAAACCTGCTTATCTTGTGACTTCCCTGATGGTCCAGTTCCGTTAAGGCACCACACTCCCAATGCAGGGGCTCAAGGTTTGACTCTGATGGGGAAACCAGATCCACAGGTCACAACTAAAACATATTGCAGTGAAGATCTCATACTGCAATGAGTATGAAGATCTCATACTCATATTGCAGTGAACATATTGCACTCACATATTGCAGTAAAGATCTCATACACCACAACTATGACCCTGTGCAGCAAATAAATTAAAAAACAAAAACTGCTCATCATCCTGGCCACTGTCTCTGACTCCTACTGCCGCACACCCATGTAATTATTCTTCTCCAATTTGTTCTTTTTAGATACGTGGCCCTTAACCACCATCCCCAAAGAAGGCAAAGTCATAACCTATGACTATAACATTCACCCACTCTTTGTAGATTTGGGCCACATTTTCCTGACCACAAAGGCCTATGACCACTTCATTGGCCATCTGTCAACCCCTGCACTATTCCTATAACCCTGAACCTTCTGATCTGTGGACTGCTGCTTCTGGTGTTTGATTCTTGAGCGTCCTGTATTCCTGGCTACAAAGATGAATAGGGTCACAACTGTCCTTCTGTACAACTTTGGAAATCCTCCACTTTTCCTGTGAAATCAAACAGGATGTCCAACTCGCCAGTCATGACACCTTTCTTAGTGACATGGTGATGTATTTTGAAACTGTAATATTCTGGAGTGGTGATCTCTTGCCTGGGATCCTTTCCCATTATTCTAAGAAAGTTTCCTCTATACATGCAATGCCATCACCTTGGGGAGAAGTATAAAGTGCTTTGCACCTGTGCCTCTCACCTCTCAGTTGTATTCTTGCTTTATTGTATGAGCTTTGCTTGTACCTCAGCCTTGCTGCTCCACAAACCCCATTCTGCTCAGAGTTCGAGGGCATTTGCCTCAGTGATGTTCACTGTGTTCACCCCCATGTCGAACCCCTTCAAATCTGCAGTCTAAGGTACAAAGACATAAGAAGGCTCTGAAAATATTCTTTGTAATGGCAGGTATAAAATGGACCAATGTTTATAGGATTAAAGAAGTCCCACTTTTGCAGGATGCAAAAGCATTTGAGCCCAGAATTTGATACTTTTTGATCAGAATGTAGAAGTAAAAATTGCTCACTCCCTCTAATCCCTGAAAATTTCATTTCTTTGATTCAAATTCTACATAAAAGTGAAAGTAACTCACATTTATAATCTCTTTCTCTGTCTGATTTATAATCAATTTTTCCCCTTTGTCCATTTTTTAAATTTCTCAAAATTTTTCCCAAACTTGTTTCATCAGTATTTACAATCCCCATTTTTTCATGGAATAACATGGACTTCTTAAGAATTATTTCTTCTCAAATGATACATATCATCCCAAATATTTTTTCTACTCTTGCTGTCTACTCTGATCAAGAATTGTTAAAAGTAATAGCACCACATGTGGGAACCAAAAGCTGATCACTTACTAGCCAAGGCATTTTATGTAGCTTTATATCAGAGAAAAACTGTGACTATAGTTTTCGTTTTTGCATACACCATCACTTAATTATTGCCTTTTTTTTTGCTTATGTAAATTATTTCCTTAATTGCATCTTCTTGACAATGCAGACTTTAACCTATAGTTTGCTTTAGAGGTGGTTATTCAGGTTTATTCTTTTCTTTAGGTATCCTGTTTCTCTTCTATTTACTGGTGTCCACAGTACTTACCTCTAGTATACTGGCAAGATGTTAGTCAATTACAGATTTCCAAGTGGAGTTTACACAGAATAACACATCTGAATACATTCACTTAATATGGACCTTTGAGTGAGGGGGGAAAAAGTCAATAGTAGAAAATTTAAACTACTTTGTAATAGTAACACTTTGTATTACTAAGCAAAATATTTCACTTTCATGCCCTATATCTATTCACTGACGTTTGGATTTTGGTGTTCTTAGTGGACGAAGTGGGATGCCAACGGGATTCTCATTAGGATAAAATTACACATGGTTGCTGTAGTTTAAGAAATGTGAATAAGTTTCCTGTGTAAGTCACCTATAAAAGGTATTGAAAAACTTTTTCCCAAAATTGATATATATAAAAATATTTTGGTGGTTGAAGAAAGATTAAACTGAATAGATGAAAGTGAAATTGTTAGTGACTCATGTCATTTCTGATTCTTTGTGACCCTGGTTGAACTGTAGCCCATACTAGTCTCCTCTGGCCATATGAAATTACCCCAGACAAGAAATACTGGAGTGGGTTTTGCCATGTCCTCCTGCAGGGGATCTTCCCGACCCAGGGATCAAACCCAGGTCTCCAGCACTGAAGGCAGATTCTTTACCGTCTGAACCAAGAGGAAGCCCAAAACTGTGTATACCTGACTCACAACACAGAACACACTTTCTTGCTACCTAGACAAAGCATGATTCACAGACCTGGACCTGCAGCAATCAAACAACACCACCCGGAGCTTGTCAGAAACAGGGTCCCCTGGGTCGACAAGAGACCGGGTGAATCAGAATTTGCATTGAACTAGAAGCCTTGGTGATTTGTATGTACAGTGAATTTAGAACATATTTTGATCTAGAATAGGGATTCTCACCATCTTACTGTTGATTTGGAGCAGGATAATTGTTTACATTGGGTTGCTGTTCAGTTCAGTTCCGTCGCTCAGTCGTGGGCTGACCTTTGTGACCCCATGGACTGCAGCATGCCAGGCTTCCATGTCCATCACCAAGATCCTGGAGCTTACTCAAACTCATGTCCATCGAGTTCAGTGGATGATGCACGTCCAATCATCTCATCCTCTGTGTTCCCTTCTCTTCCCACCTTTAGTCTTTCGATGAGTCAGTTCTTCACATCAAGTAGCCAAAGTATTGGAGTTTCAGCTTCAGCATCAGTCCCCCAACAGTGAACAACACCCAGGACTGATTTCCTTTAGATGGAAAGGTTGGACCTCCTTGCAGTCCAAGGGACTCTCAAGAGTTGTCTCCAACTAATGCTGCTAATGTTCTGTGGTTTATAGAACATTAGCAGCATCCTTTCAGATACTGCAAAATAATTCCAAGAACTAAATCTCAATCTTCAGATTGAATCACTGCCCCAGAGCTCCAGAAACTGAGGGTTTCCAATCAGAGTCCATCCCTTACTTGGTTTATACCTTTGAGTAGAACATTAAATCCCACTGAGTCCTACTTTGACTATAGAAAATGATGCTCATAAAAGCACTATTTCATAGACTACACTGGTTTTTAAAATTAAATTTGTCAAATCTCTATAATATGCAAGGGCTTCACTGGTGGCTCAGATGGGAAGGAGACCCAGGTTCAAACTCCCTGGATCAGGATGACCCGCTGTAAAGGGAATGGCAGCTCAGGTATTCTTACCTGGGAAAGCCCATGGACAGGGGTGCCTGGTGGGCCACAGTCCATAGGGCGGCAAAGAGTCAGACATGACTGAGTGACTAAGACACCCATACACATAAATCTGCTAATCTAGTTTACTGGGCATAATAATAGCTCAGTATCTCTTTCATAATTGGAAATATTTTGTACTGAGGACTAAATGACAGCTCTGAACTTGTGATGTAAGCAGACAACTCTCAATTAGCTTGGAAAAACCACCATGAATCCAGGGATATAATACCCAAGAATTTATACTAAAGGAGAAAAGTTGTTCCCCTTTTTTGAAGAGAGGAATAGTTATTTCCAGAAGCTTTGGTGATTGATTGTCCTGTCCTACCACAAATCAAAGCTTTTCTGAAGACAACATGTGACCTACTTAAGAAAAATCTTCAAATATTATGCTTTTGAGAAAATTTGAACTGAAGGATGTGATGAGGTGCTAGGAGGCTTAGAGCTTTGAAAGCAGGAGAAGTATTGCAGAAGGAGTAGTAAAAACTGAATTCCCACCTAAACTTATAAAGCAGTCTCCTAGGAAAGAGAAATGAGCCAGGAAAAAGAAAAAACTCCATTTCTGCCCAGACCAGTGTCTCCAAGGGAAGTCCCTGTACTTATAGATTGGAAGTCACAATACAATAGAAAAAGACATGTTTAATGAGCTGACATAGGTAAGATGTAAATACCTGCTGTCTGCAGGCCCTCAGCCTGTGCCATAGCATGTTGACTAGGATGTGATCCTTGCTTTTGTAGCATCTATATCTGGCTAGAAGACTTCTTCCTGTTGTACTTGTTTGTGGACAAAACTTTATTCTGCATCGTCAGTCATTTTCCTTCTATGCAGAAAGCTTGCTCTCAGATACTGCAGGCAGGTGAGTCCAAGAGTCTGAACGCGACACTTTAGGAGAGGAAGAAAAGGATGGAAGCCAGGAACTTGTACCTGAAGGTCGACATGAAGATCCCTGTAGCATAGCCCAGACGCTCAGAAGGTCACTGTGGTCGTATCACAGATAGGACTACCTGTTCCTTTTTCGTACAGTGATATATATTATTTTACTTGTCTAGAAAAAATAACAATGACAATACATATGCACTCAGTAAATGCAAGTGTTGATGCTGGACAAATTAAATGGTTGTTGATGGAAGGTTCTAATTAGAAAAAAGAAATCGGTGAGACAATAACCTGTTTTTTAGTAAAATTAGGCAGTAAAGATTCTATGAAATTAGTTATTTTTTAACGATACATCGTGTTATGCTTAGAATCGAATTCAGTCATGATTCAGCTCTTTGCAAACTCCGTTAGGACTATCGAGTCCCTCCAGTGCTACCCACTGATCGCCAAGTGACTTGTACAGGAAAGAAATACATTGGAGTGCGGCGTTCCCCACTTCCTTCTCCATGTGGAGAGTTCTCTGACTCAGTATATTTAGAACATATGTTCCTGTGCTCCTACACTCTCAGGCAGATTTTTACCTGCTAAGCTTTATGAGGAAGCCTATTAAAAGGGGA
>JAJLRB010002805.1:0-12762 GCA_020976825.1 Odocoileus hemionus | reverse complement strand
CGTATGGAGGAAAATTCTGGGACAGGACTGCGTTGTATGAGGAGATGTGGGATATGGGAGAAGGAAATCTCAATTTTGGGGAGCAGGGAAGCAGTGCATTACTGCCCCAAGCATAAGGGGTGAGACATCACTGAGCCTTGTCTCCTCAACGGGCCCCACAGCTGGCAATAGAAAAAGACACCGCAAGGGTGGGCCTTCGGTGCCTGATTATGCCAAGAAATTTGAATAGAGAAGGACAACCGGGGGAGGCCTTTTGAGTGTCAGCTGCCAAGAAGCTAGAAAATAATCCTAAAGAGCCATATCACTGCAAGTGTTGCCACTGGTTACTCGGACACCTGGTTCCTCTGAGGCCCCTGTGATCCAAACAGCCATGCCCCTCCATGTCAGAAATCACTGGGGCAGACCCAAATCCTCTAGGGCCACCTCCAGAGCAAAGTCCAGTGAATTATCCATATGCAGAGGTGAAGATAAGCCACAATTGAGCTCCAGAGGTGGACCAACTAAGGAAGAGGATCAAAAACCTTTCCATCAGCTGTATAAGCTCCCAAATTTAAAATCTACATGATAACCTGTAGATCTGTCTACGGATTATATAAAGGACATGAATGTTCCCACAAAAGAAAACACTTTTGCTCTGGAAGCTGTGGACTTTGGAGGCAAGCCACACAGGGTAGGACCAGATTAGAGTTTGAGCTGTCCCCATAGCATGTACAAAACCAGTCCCAGCATAGGAGTCCCCTCTAGGAAGCTGGAGGGCTCCCTATGGGGGGGGAAGGTGTGGGTCACAGCAGGGAAAAGGATGCTGAACAGCTGAGACCGGGGGGAAAAAAAATTAGTATCATTCTTATGTTTGAGTCATTCTGTGTTGGTTCGGATTTTGTTTTCTTTTTCCTCTTTTTCTCTCTCTTGTTGAGGTTGTTATTTTCATTATTTCTATTTAGGTTTTTGGGACTTTTTAAAAATCACACTTTTTTTTTCCTTTATATTTTTCTACATCTGTTGTTGATATTTTATTGTTTTAATTTCTTATTTTTTAATTTGGTTTTTTAAATTATTTTCTTGCAAGTTTTCTTTGATACATAGATATTTCTGTATACTTTATTTAACTTTGCTTTTCTCTTTTTACCTTTTTCACCATTTTTGTTCATTTGTCTTGTTTCCTTTGCTTTAGTCCTTTCTTGGCTCTGATGTGGTTTTGTTTTCTGTTTTTTGCTTCAGTTAGCTTAGTTTTCAATTGGTTGATATTTATTTTTTAAATTTCTTTTGCTCACCCGATCACTCTCTTGTACTGTGTTTTCTTCGGTCTGTTTTGGGTTTGTTTGTGTATGTGTGCATGTGTGTTCCTTTGTTTTTCTTTCTATTTGCCTGATTTTGCTTTTCCCATTTTTGGGTTTCATATTTTATATCTTTTATTTATCCATTTTGCTTTTTGTATGTTTGTTTAATCCCCTTTATCCCGTGAAAAATGACTTGTGGGATTTCGTTCCCCAACCAAAATTTAGGGACTGAGCCCCTTGAGTAGAAATGCTGAGTCCAGGAACAAGATTGCCAGAGAATCCTGCCCCAAAGGGAGTATTAATCAGTAAAAAACTCCACAAACACTTCCATCCAAATCAGACAACCCAACTGCTGCACAGACACAGCAAAACCCAAGTGCCTGCAGCAACCAGTCCCACATGCCCAAACCCCAAAACAATAAGAAGACAGGAATAAAGGCAATCTCAGCAGACGGCTCCCTACAAAAAACTCAAAACACACTAATCACAGGCCCCTGCCATCAGAGGGAAAAATTCATCTTCTTCATCAGAAGAAAGGCACATGTCCCTCCCAATATGAAGCTTACAAAAACCACGGACCAAATTCACCAACAGGGGCAGACAACTTGGAAAAGTACTATGAACCTATAGCTTGGGTAAAAGGGGACCTCAAAACAGTGTTAGGGGAAAAAAAAATGAAAAGACAAAGAAATAATGTGCAAATGGAGGAAAAAACTAAAAATTTAAAGATCAAATAAATGAAAAAGGAAATAGGCAAACTACCTGAAAAAGATTAAGAGTAAGGATAATTATTATGATAACAAAATCTTGAAATATGATATGAGAAAATGCAAGAAATCATTCAACACACTTAACAAGGATCTAGAGAAAAACAATAATAAACAGCAACAAACAAAACAATCACTGAAATTACACATATCTACAGAGAGTTATTAGCTGAAAAACTGAGGCAGAAGAAGTGATAAGTGAACTGGAAAACACAAAGGTGGAAAAAACTGTAAAAGGGCAAAGTAAAGACATTGGTACAATATTAAACACTCCAACAATTGAATTATTAAGTTTGTCAGAAAAGGGACAAGAAAGACAAAGGTTTTGAGAAAATAATTTTTAAGAGATTTTGGTTACAATTCAACATATTTTGAAGTGTTGCCCAGAATCAAAAAGAAAAATAAGTTAAAATGAATCCAGTATAGGAAAAGGAAGAAGTGAAACTCTCTCTGTGTTTGCAGATACATTATCCTCTACATAGAAAACCCAAAAGACTCCAACCAAAAATTACTATAAGCTAATTCAATGAATACAGTAAAGTTGCAGGATATAAAATTAACACACAGAAACTCTTGCATTCCTATAACACTAACAATGAGAAAACAGAAACAGAAATTATGGAAACACTACATTCACACATTGCAACAAAAAGAGATAAATACTTAGGTTGTATATCTACCTAAAGAAACAAAAGACATATACTAGAAAACTATAATATCACTGATTAAAGAAATCAAAGACCTAAAAACAAACAGATGAGAAAAAAATACCGTGTTCATGGATTGTAAAAAACATTAAATAGACAAAATGGCTATACTACCCAACGCAATCTAAAGATTCCAATGCAATCCCAATCACGCTACCTACGGTACATTTCACAACAAACTAGAACAAATAATTCATCACAATTTGTATGGAAAAACAAAAAAACCTAGAATAGACTAAGTAAGCATGGACAAAGAAGAGAAGGGAACTGGAGAATCAACTCTTCCTAACTTCAGACTCTACTACAACAGCCAACCGTGCATCAAGACAGTTATGTTTAGTGGCACAAAGACAGAAATAATAGATCAATGGCACAGAAATAGACAGCCCAGATTTAAATAACTCCACTAACCTATGGTCACCTATCTTTGACAGGAGGCCAGATATTACAGAATGAAACAAGAACCTCTAACCAGTGGGTGCTTGGGAAAAACTGGACAACGCACTCTTTGTACAATAATGAAACTAGAACGACTATTCCCAAACACACAGACCACAAAAATAAACCCCAACAATCGCATTAAAGATCTAAACGTAAAGATACCAGAAACTATCACAACTTCACTAAGAGACAACATATGTACACACATAAGGCAAAACACTCTCCCGACATAAATCACAAGCAGGATCCTCCTATGACCAAAACTAATCCCCATAATATCTGGAATAAAAGCAAAAATAAAATAAACAAATGGTGACCGTTACTCTGAAACTTATAAAACATTATTGCACAAACAAAAGGAAACTATAAAGCAAGGTGAAAAGACAGATTACCCTCAGATTGGGAGAAAAGAAAAGAAAATAATAGCAAAATGAAGCAAACAGACAAAGGATTAATCTCAAAAATATACAAAGCAACTCCTCCAGCTCTAACTCACAGAAAAATAAATGACCCAATCAAAAAAATGGGCCAAAGAAAAAAATAAAGCAGACATTTCTCCAAAGAAGACATACAGATGGCTAACAAACACATGAAAAGATGCTCAAACATCACTCATTATCGTCAAGAGAAATTGCAAATCAAAACCTCACAATAATGAAACAGAGTTGCTACCATTAACACAACAATGCCAGTCAGTAATGGGCTTGCTATCCAAAAGTCTACCAGTCCAATAAATGCTGGAGGAGGGGTGTGTGAGAAGGGAAAAGGGCACCCCTCTTCACATTGTTGGTGGAATGCGAAACTAGTAACAGCCTGCTTATGGAGAACCATCGTAGTGGAGAATTCCTTAAACAAGAGCTGGACACAATAGACTGCCCATAATGACCCACGCAATCCCACTCCTAGGCATACACAACTGACGGAACACCAGAATCGAAAGAGACACGTGCACCCCAATTGTTTCATTGCAAGCACTGTTTAACAAGCATGACAGGAAGCAACCTAGATGCCCACAGCAGATAGAACTGGATAAGGAAGCTGTGGTCTACATCATACACTACATTGAAATATGACTCAGGTACCATTAAAAAGAGTGATTTGAATCGGTTCTAATGAGGTGGATGAAACGGGAGCCTATTATACAGTGCAAAGAAAGTCAGAAAGAAAATACCAATACTGTATATTAAACACACCCCACACACACACACATATATATATATATATATATTATATATATGGAATTTAGAAAGATGGTAATGATGACCCTATATGTGGCAAAAGAGACATAGTTTGTAAAGAAAAGACTGTTGACTCTGTGGGAGGGGGGAGGGTGGATGATTTGAAGAATAGCATTAAAACTTATATATTATCATATGTGAAATAGATTGCCAGTGCAGGTTCAATGCACGAGGCCCAGGGTGTCAAGCTGGTGCACTGGGATGACCTGAGAGTGAAATGGGGAAGGAGGATCCCATGGGGAACCCACATGTATGCTCAGGGCTGATTCATGTGAATATATGGCAAAAACCGCCACAATATTGTTAAGTAATTAGCTCCAATTAAAATAATAAAAATAAATAAATAAAGTAGGAGAGACTAAAAAAAAGAAAGAAAGGAAAAGGAAACCCTACAACCAAGATAACTCTAACCTTTCAAGGTTCTTATTCAAAATTAATGGAGAAACAAAAAAATTAAAGACAAGCAAAAGTTTAGAGAATTCGCACCAAAAACCAGCTTTAGAGCAAATGTTAAAAGGACTTCTCTAGGCCAAAAACATTTAAAAGAAGGAAAGATATCAAAAAAACAAATGAAAACAATTAGTTGCCCTCCTCCAGGAGATTTTCCCAACTCAGGGATCGAACCAGGTCTCCAGCATTGCAGGATTCTTGACAGTGTGAGCCACCCCGGGAAACCCAAAACAATTAAGAAAAAGTCAAAAAAGGATTTTGTATATATCAATAATTACTTTAAATGCAAATGGATTAAAAGTTCCCAAAACCAAAAACAAAGGCTGGCTGACTGCATACAAAGCAAAACCTTTATATACGCTGTCTACAAGAGACCCACTTAATACCCAGAGACATATACAGACTGAAAGTAAAGGGGTTGAAGAATGATACTTCATGCCCAAAAGGAAATCAAAAGAAAGCACAGAGTAGAATACTTAATCAGGTAAAATAAACTTTTACATAAGGAATATTGCAAGAGAGGAGGAAAGGAACTACACAATAATCAAGAGATCAATCCAAGAAAAACATAAAAAATTGTAAATATTTATGCACCAACTAAAAACTCAATACATAAGGCAAACACTAACATACATAAAAGAAAAATGGACAGAAACAAATGTTAGTATGGTAGTTTAACACCCCATTTACATCAATGGATCATCATCAGGCAAAAAATTTAAAATAAAGGAATACAAGCATTGAGTGACACATTAGATCAGATGGCCCTAATTGATATCAAACAGGAAATATCACCAAAAGCAGCAGAATTACATTTTATCAAGTGCACATGGAACATTGTCCAGAATAGATCACATCTTGGATCACAGATCAATTCTTGGTAAATTTAAGATAATGAAGTATCATCAAGCATCTGTTTCGTTTCACAGCACTATGAGTTTAGATATCAATTGCAAGAAAAAGCTACTGAAAAAATACAAATATATAGGATAAATGATTTGTTTGTAATAACCAAGAGTTTACTGAAAAAAAAAAAGGAAAAAAAAAAAGAAAACTAGAAAAAATGACAATGAAAACATGATGACCCCAAACCCAGGGATGCAGCAAAGCATTCTAAGAGGGAAGTTTATAGCATGACATTCCCATCTCAAGAAACAAGAAAACCATCAAATATACAACTTACCTTACATGCAAAGCAACCAGAAAAAGAACATAACAACAACAAAACAAAGTTAGTAGAAGGAAAGAAATCATAAAGATCAGAGGAGAAATAGATGAGAATGAAATAAAGGAAACAATAGCAGAGATCAATAAGACAACAAAATTAGCATACATAAGCCACCCTCATAAAGAAAAAATGGAGAAGACTCAAACCAATAAAATCGTAAGAAAAAGGAGAGGATAAAAAAAAGGAGGGATAAAAAGCAGAAAAGAAAAATCCCAAGGATCATAAAGATACTACAAACAAATATATGAAATTTTTTTGAAAATGGATATAAATCTTAGAAAAGTACAAACTTTCAAGACTGAAACAAGAAGAAATGGAAAAGTAAATAGCCCAAAACACAAGCATGAAATTGAAACTGATTTTTTAAAACAATCTCCCAAAAAAACAAAAGCAGGGCAAGATGGCTTCACAGGCAAATTCTTCAAACATTTAGAGATGAGCTAACTCGGGTCTTTCTCATCTTTCAAAAACTGATAAGGAAAAAAACACTCCCAAACTCTTTCTATGAGGCCACCATCACACTGATACCAAAATGAAATATCACAAAAAAGCAAATTATTTGCCAGTATCTCTGATGAACATAGATGTGAAAATCCTCAACAAAAATACTGGAAAACAAAACCCCAACAAACATTGAAAGCATGATACTAGAGGGTCAAGTGGGGTTTATCACAAAGATATAGGGATTATCTTACACAAGATCCAAAAATACATTTTGGTTTAAAAAAAAAAAACCTCTCCAGAAAATGATTATAGAATGAAAGTACCTCAAGATTAAAAAGGCCCTATATGGCAAACCATAGCAAACATTATTCTAATGGTGGGAAATTGAAACCATTTCCTCTAAGATCAAGAACAAGACAAGAGTGCACAATCTCTACACTATTATTCAACATAGTTTTGGAAGTCCTAGCCATAGCAATAAGAGGGGGGAATATGATAAAACGAATTCAGAATGGAAAAGCTGTAAAATTCGCACTATTTGCAAATGGCATGATACCATTATGGAAAAAACCCACATCTGTGGATCATCAAAAAAGCAAGAGAGTTCCAGAAAAAATTTATTTCTACTTTATTGACTTTGCCAAAGCCCTTTTACTGGGTGGAACAAAAAACAAACTTGGCAAAATAAGATAAGAATACCAACCACCCGACCTGCCTTTTAGGAAACTGTATACAGGTCAGGAAGCAACAGCTAGAACTGGACATGGAACAACAGGGCTGCTTCCAAATAGGAAAAGGAGTTGTCAAGGTGTATATTGTCACCCTGATTATTTAACTTATATGCAGAGTAATCATGAGAAATGTTGGCTGAATGAAGCACAAGCTGGAATCAAGATTGCCAGGAGAAATATCAATAACTTAAGATATGTAGATGACACCACCCTTATGGCAGAAAGTGAAGAAAACTAAAGAGCCTCTTGATGAAAGTAAAAGGGGAGAGTAAAAAAGTTGACTTAAAATCAACATGGAGTCAAGAAATCACAATAGATCAATGGCGTCCAGTTCCCATCACTTCATGGCAAATAGATGGGGAAACAGTGTCAGACCTTATCTATTTGGAGTGGCTAGCCCAAAATTAGTGCAGATTGTGATGCAGGCATGAAATTAAAGAATTTGCTCTTAGAAGGAAAGTTATGACCAACCTAGACAGCATATTAAAAAGCAGAGAGCATTACTTAGCCAACAAAAGGTACGCTAGTCAAGACATTTGGTTTTATACCAAGTCACGTATGGTTATGAGAGTTTGTACTAAAAACAAAGCTGAGCACGAGAAGAATAATGGCTTTTGAAAACTGGGGTTGTTGGAGAAGACCCTTGAGAGTCCTTTGGACTACACGAAGATCCAACCAGTTCCATCCTAAAGGAAAATCGGTACCTAGAATATTCATTGGAAGGATCTGATGATTAGGAAACTGAGAATTCCAACACTTTGGTCATCTGATGTGAAGAACTAGACACTATTTGGAAAGAGGACCCCTGATCTCTGTGGTAAGATTGAGGGCAGTGAGGAGAAGGGGAGGAGGACAGAGGGTGAGCATGGTTGGAATGGCAATCACAGACTCCACAGGGTCATGGGTATTGAGTTAAGCTCTGTGGAGTTGGTGATGGACATGGAGACCTAGTGCTGGCTGCAGGTCCATGGGGTCGTAAAAAGTCGGACAAGGTAGGGACTGAACTGAACTGAAGTGAAAAGAAATTTACCATCAAAACTTTTCTAGAGTAGTCAATGAATTTAATAAAGTGACGTATGGAAATCAATACACAGAAATCCTTGAATTCCTTTTACACTAACAAAAAAATCGGAAAGAGAAAATTTTAAGAACAATCCATTCCCTATTGCAACAATAAATAAATAAATATACATAAAATGTTCGGAATTTCATCTACCTACGGAGACAAAAGACTTATATGCAGAAAAATATAAGAACCCGATGAAATAAAAAAGATAACACAAAAAGTCGAGATATGTTATGTTCTTGGATCCCGAAAAATCAACATCATGAAAATCACTATACTACTCAAAGCATTCTACAGAGTCAATGCAATCCATAGCAAATTAACAATGGCATTTTCCTGAGAACTGAACAAACAAAAAAAATTAACAATTTTCATGGAACAACAAAAGGTCTGGAACAGCAACATTAATCTTTGGAAAGAAAATGGAGCTGGAGGAATCAAGCTTCATGACTTCAAAACTTTATACAAAGGTACAGTAATCAAAACTTTATGGTACTTTCACCAAAAGGGAAAATAGATCAATAGAAAGAGATAGAAACCCCTGAAATAAATCCACATCTATGGGCACCTTATTTTTGGTAAAGGGGAAAAATATACAATGGAGGAAACAGAGCCTCTTCATAAGTGGTGTTGGGAAACCCAGATGGCCCACATGTAAAAGAATGAAACAAAACAGTTCCTAACCCCCATCCACAAAAATTTTATCAAAATGGATTAAAAATCTAACTGTAGGTAAGAAACTATAAAACTCTTAGAGGAAATCCATAGACAGAACACTCTTTGACATAAATTGCAAAAGATTCTCTTTTACTCATCTCATAATGCCAATGGAAGTAAAAATTAAAAAAAACAAATAGGATTTAATTAAACAAGAGCTTTTGCAAAATCAAGGAAATTATGAACAAAATGAAAAGACAAGTTCAGAAATTTGGGAGGGAAAATATTGCAAATGAAAAAAATGTCAAAGGATTAATCTTCAAAATATACATAAATGCTTATATATGAACAAACCTCACAGCACGCAAGCAATACTCCTACAATTTTTGAGATGAAAAATTTGAAAGAGCTGCAGACTTCCCCTGAATTCAGGAAACATCGACAAGGGTGCCCACTGAAACCTCACGCAATGATATCATGAAGCTACCTAGTTCTAAGCATAGTTTTATCTGGAAGTTTTGGCCACAGCAATCAACAGAAGAAAGAAGCTAATTTAAGGTACATCCAGAATAGAGAAGAAGAATTGAAACTCTCGGGTCTGTTTGCAGATGACATGACCTCTCTACATAGAAAACCCTAAAGACTCTACACCGAGAAAATTCACTAGAAGCTAATCAAGAATACAGTAAAGTTGCAGGATATAAAATTAATTACACAGAAGCTCAATCACTTGCATTCCTATACACTAACAATGAGAAAACAGAAAGAGAAATTAAGGAAACAATACCATTCACCATTGCAACAAAAAGAATAAAATACTTAGGAGTATATTCTACCTAAAGAAACAAAAGACCTATACATAGAAAACTATAAAACACTGATGAAAGAAATCAAAGAGGACACAAACAGATGGAGAAATTAATACCGTGTTCATGGATTGGAAGAATCAATATTGTCAAAATGGCACCTATACTACCCAAAGCAATTATAGATTCGATTCAATGCAATCCCTATCAAACTACCAACGGTATTTTTCACAGAACTTAGAACAAATAATTTCTCACAATTTGTATGGAAATACAAAAAACTCCTCGAATAGCCAAAGTAATCTTGAGAAAGAAGAATGGCTAACTGGAGGAATCAATCTGCTGACTTCAGACTTAGTACTACAAAGCCACAGTCTTCAAGACAGTATGGTACTGGCACAAAGACAGAAATATAGATCAATCTGGAACAGAATAGAAAGCCCAGAGATAAATCCACATAACCTATGGTCACCTTATCTTCGACAAAGGAGGCAAGGATATACAATGGAAAAAAAAAAAGATAACCTCTTTAACAAGTGGTGCTGGGAAAAAGAAAAACTGGTCCACCACCTGTAAAAGAATGAAACTAGAACACTTTCTAACACCATACACAAAAATAAACACAAAATGGATTAAAGATCTAATTTATAAGACCAGAAACTATAAAACTCCTATGAGGAGAACATAGGCAAAACACATCTTCGGACATAAATCACAGCAGGATCCTCTATGAGACCACGACATCCCAGAATTTTAGAAATAAAAGCAAAATATAAACAAATGGGACCTAGATGAAACTTAAAAGCTTTTGCACAACAAAGGAAACTATAAACAAGGTTGAAAAAGACAGCCCTCAGATTGGGAGAAAAATAATAGCAAAAAACAGCAACAGACAAAGGATTAATCTCAAAAATATACATGCAACTCCTCCAGCTCAACTCCAAAAAATAAATGACCCAATCAAAAAATGGGCCAAAGAACTAAACAGACATTTCTCCAAGGAGACATACAGATGGCTAACATTGCTAAAACACTGATGAAAGATGCTCAAGCATCACTCATTATCAGAGAAATGCAAATCAAAACCACATATGAGGTGGATACCCATTATACGCCAGTCAGGATGGCTGCTATCCAAAAGTCTACAAGCAATAAATGCTGGAGAGGGTGGGAGAAAAGGGAACCCTCGTTACACTGTTGGTGGGAATGCAAATAGTACAGCCGCTATGGAAAACAGTGTGGAAGATTTCTTAAAAAGCTGGAAATAGAACTGCCATATGACCCAGCAATCCCACTTCTGGGCATTACACACCAAGGAAACCAGATCTGAAAGAGACACGTGCACCCCAATGTTCATCGCAGCACTGTTTTATAATAGCCAGGACATGGAAGCAACCTAGATGCCCAGCAGCAGACGAATGGATGAGGAAGCTGTGGTACATATACACATGGAATATTACTCAGCCATTAAAAAGAATTCATTTGAATCAGTTCTAATGAGATGGATGAAACTGGAGCCCATTATACAGAGCGAAGTAAGCCAGAAAGATAAAGACATTACAGTATACTAACACATATATATGGAATTTAGAAAGATGGTAACGATAACCCTATATGCAAAACAGAAAAAGAGACACAGATGTATAGAACAGACTTTTGGACTCTGTGGGGAGAAGGCGAGGGTGGGATGTTTCAAGAGAACAGCATCGAAACATGTATATTATCTATAGTGAAACAGATCACCAGCCAGGTTGGGTGCATGAGACAAGTGCTCGGGCCTGGTGCACTGGGAAGACCCAGAGGATCGGGTGGAGAGGGAGGTGGGAGGGGGACTCGGGATGGGGAATACATGTAAATCCATGGCTGATTCATGTCAATGTATGACAAAACCCACTACAATATTGTAAAGTAATTAGCCTCCAACTAATAAAAATAAATGGAAAAAAAAAAAACCCCTTTTCTCCTGCATCTCCTGCATCGCACCTTACCCCTGAGCCACTGGTAAGTTCCTAGCTCATTTTTTGTAGAAATGCAAATCAAAAATCAATTAGGTATCAATCACACTGGTCAGAATGGCCATATCAAAGCATTTGCAAACAGTAATGCTTAAAAGGATTTGGAGAAAATGGAACCCTCTTTCATTGTTTGGTGGAAATGTAAGTTGATAGAGCCCCTATGGAGAACATTATGAAAATTCCTTTTAAAAGTAGGAAAAAAACTACCATATGAACCCGCAATCCCAGTATACGCATATACCCTAAGAAATCCATAATTCAAAAAAAACCATGTACCGTGTTCATAGCAGCATTGCTAATAATAGCCGAACATGATAGCAACTAGATGTCCATTTACAGATGAATAAAGAAGTAAGTGTGTGTGGGATATTGTTGTGTGTGTGTGTGGTGTATACACATGCAATGGAATGTTAATCAGTCATAAAAATCAATAAATTTGAGTCAATTTTAACTGGGGTTAAAGAACCTAGAACCCGTTATACAGAGTGAAGTAAGTCAGAAAAAGGAAGGAAAATATTGCTTATCAACAAATATATATGGAATCTAGAAAACAGTATGGATGAACCCATATGCAGGGGAGGAATAGAGACAGAGATACAGAGAAAAGATTGTGGCCAAAGCAGGGTAAAGAGAGGTTGATAATGTATTGAGAGAATAGCATCGAAGTTTATTCATTACCATATATAAAACAGATAGCAGTGGGAAGCTGCTGTACAACAACAGGGAATTTAACCCCCTGCTTCTGTGAAACATAGAGGGGTGGAATGGGGAGTTAGTGCAAGGTTCTAGAGGGAGGGGTATATGTATACTTATGTCTAACTCATGCAGTTTTATGGCAGAAACCAAGAAACATATTGTAGAGCAATTATTCTCCAATTAAAAATAAGTTCAAATGAAATGAAAAAAGACTATACAACTAATAAAACGAAGTGAAA
>JAJLRB010002804.1:0-12767 GCA_020976825.1 Odocoileus hemionus | reverse complement strand
GTTTTTTGAAGGAAATTATCCCCTGTGGTGTAAGTTCTGTCGTTGTAGGTAATAAAGTGTTGCTCTTCTTCAGCATTGTGGGTACGATCCAAAACTTGTGTTGGGTGGAGGTGCCTTGGGGCAAAAAAACCAGGGGGTCTCTTTGCAGAGGTCCTGATTTTTAATGTGACCTGCAAAACTTAGGTAGCCTTAGGGTGCCTAAACCCAGCCATATGCATAGGCTTGTCAGGCGTGGCCCAGGGCCTGGCCAGGTGAGCTCAGGCCATAGGCATTGGCACAAGCCCTAAAAAAGTATTTTATTTGATTCCATTTTCTCTCCTTCCTAGCATAGCCATCGTTTTCCCTTTCCCTTCCTTTTTCCCTTCCCTCCTCCTGTCCCCTTTTCATGGTTGCCCTCGATTTTGCAGTGTGTATTTATGGCAAACCCAAGTGTACTTTCCCATAACACTATACGATTTCATGGGTAGTATGGTACCTTATATACAGTATAATGCTAATTTTTTCAGTCCATCCCTTGTATCACTGCTATCTTTTGTTTCATCCCTATATAAGCATAAAAAATTGACCTTGAACAATGCAGGGGTTAGGGACAACAACCCCCGCCAGCAGTCAAAAATTTGTTATAATTTTTGACTTCCCAAGTGGCTCAGTGGTAAAAAATCCCCCTGAAATGCAGGAGACAAGAGTTTTGATCCTGGGTCGGGAAGTCCCTTGGGGAAGGAAATGGCAACCTACTCCAGTATTCTTCCCTGAAATCCCATGGACAGAGCAGCCTGTTCTGGACAGAAGAGTACAGTCCATGGGGTCACAAAGAGTCAGACACAACCGAGTAACTAAAGAACAACAACAACAAATTTAACTACCATAGCCTGCTGTTGACCAGAAGCTTACCAATAGTAACATAAAGTCGTTAAACATGTTATGTGTGATATTTGTATATAAGTAAGAGTAGTAAGTAGAGAGGAAAATGATATTGGAGAAAAATATTAACGAGAAAATACATTTATATAGTACTGTACCTAGTACGTTTGCATTTGATCAGATCTGAAGCCTCAAATGTAAGTCATTACGAAAAATAAGTTTAGATCAAAAATGTAGAAGTTAATTGTATTTAAACTTAGATAAAATGAAAGTAATGTGAAAAAAAGAATTTTTATTAGTTTAGAGGTATTAAACTTTATAATTGATATTAAAAAAGCTTTATGATTTTTTATGGTAATTTAGTGGTAAATTGATATATTTATCACGTAGCTGCATATCCACTATGAACTCATCATCATTCACTATTAAAGGAAGTAAAGTATTTATAGTCATCGTACATAATATGGTGAGTAAGAAAAACAGTAAAAATTGTCTACTGTTTTCTTTTTTATAGAAAGGACACTATTAGCAGCTGTGAATGATGATTTGGGCTGATAGTGGCAGATTTCATCCGAGTTATGAAAAAGTTGAGGGAATAATTCTATAATGGTAAAGTGTTAGTCTTTGGAAAGTTTATTAAAAAAATTATAAATCTAGACACTAAGTACAACTTTATTGCGTGAATTGTCTCATCACCTTATATCGTATGTAAGGATAGACTAGTGGCATGCTACTATTTATTGTATACTATTTTATGACATCTATACTAATTGATATTATTTGAATATTCTAGTGGCTTCTGTGGTTCAATACTGAGTTCTACATGAGGATGGGGTATTTTGTGCAACATTTCAAAAGTCAAGATATATATATTGGGAACAAATTTGTGCTACAGTGTTAACGTGGGCAGTGCTCGCTAGAACGTGTTAACATGTTAATCTATTTCTATTATTCTTATTATAAAAGGTACTTAGTTAATATTAAGTATAATATTTTTATTTTTTTTATGCATTATTGACTCAATATAGGATGATTAGGTCAAATAATAAGTATATAACATGAATAGTTAAAATTCATCTTCACTCTTAATTAGTTCCAGGGCTGCTTTGGGCTTTACTTTATGTATATTTAGAACAATTTTTTCAAGTCTCTGAAGAACTTCATTTTTAACATATCTTAGAAAGGCCAAAGTTCTAACTGGCTATATGATATCCTTCAGTTTTGTAAGTTCTGGCAGCTTATGTAATTTCTGCTTATCTCTTCACTTTTGAATGGAACTAAATTTTCTCAGGGCTGAGGCAGAATTATTTAGATGTGGGTGGTTTTTTCTTGTTACACATTATTATCATATTTCATTCGCACTGCATCTGTCTCTTCTTGCTATTCATTGGATTCTATTGGCGATCAGTTGGATATATATTATCATTAATTCTTGATGAACGGCTTCTTTGCGTAAAGGTGTTTTCCTCTCTAAAGTTCCTTTCCTGTCAGGATTTCTTATTTTAATATTGATTTTATGTGGGTATAGAATGTGATAGTTGGCTTATGCGTAAGATTTACTTGGGGGGTAATGGGTAAGCCTCGTTTGGAGTTGTCTGAAGCATTCTCAAACTATCCTGGATGGTTTTTTTTTGTGGTCATGACCATCAGGTATGGGTAAGGGGAAATCTTGATCACTAAATCTACTCCACTCAAGATGTTTCTTACATGTTACTTTTCGCTTTTCGGAGTATTATCGCCTCTATTGTTCACGTCTTAAACAGCATATCTGTATTTTAGTTCTTCACTAGGTCCTTGTACGTCTTCTCTTGCTGTTATTCTGTCTTTGTTAGACTAAGATTTTGGTTTCCAAACATTCTGGTGATATAGTCCACTAACCTGCGAACTCAAAGTCTTTGGTCATGCAATGTCCAGTCGTAAGCAAAAAAAGTCCGTGCATCAAAGGCTTTTTTGTTGTGTCCTGCTACATTGTTTATATTTCTATGTCATTAAAAAAGAGGTAAATCTTCGTTGCCTATAGGATTTCGGGCAGTTGCTTTAATTTCATTCGTTGTCTGCTAATCTTATACACTGCTATTTAGTATGGCATAATTTCCAATTTAGATTTGTATAGGGCCTATACATCATATTTACTCTATAGGTGTCTTATTAAATCGCCAAATATCGATGTAATATTGCGGGCAATGTCAGCCTAGATGTGTCTGGTCTGCTGAATGGCTCTGAGTTCCCATCTCTTAATGAGATTGTGTCGTCTGCCGAGTTTGGTATAGGCCTTGTAATATATTCCTTATTAACGTAGGACATACAAGTATAGCTGGTAAGTTAAAAGAAGCTTGGCTGTATGAAGAGATCATTAGTAACTTGCTTGAGTGAAGAGGGTTAGTGGGTAGGTAAATCGTTGTTTGTCTTGTCTATATACGTCAGTGTGATTGGCTCTTTATAGTCTTTTTATGTGAAGGCAGGTGCGACAGGAGCACTGTTGCCTCATGGACTGGAACTAAGGAAGGTTGAGTTGAAATTAGTAGAGTTTTTTTCGCTTCAGCCGGCGCATTACTTGTAAGTTTGCTTAGATACAAGCGTGTAGCAATGGGATAAGTTATTCCCTTCCCGCAGGTGGTTTAGGGCTGGGGCATGATATAATACCTGCCTAGGTTAGGCTTTGTGTTAACTATTGTTTCTACTTTTCCTGACTTGAGGGCAGAGGGTTTGTTAGAGAAAAGCGCAAAGTGCTCTAGGTAGAATCTGTTCAAAATTGTATCCCTTCCCGGACGTCTTCCCTAGCACGAAGGGTGTTTTATCCGCTCGCATCGTGATGTTTACTTCCGAGCTCTGATCCATGGATCGCTAGGAAATAACTATTACATAATATTTAGGGAACCCTCCATATGAGCTTATGAGAGCACGAAACATCCTAAATTATTAATGCATTTAATAGTAGTCCTAAGAGATCGTTAAAGCAGTCCTTAGTTTGACAAGGTTCAGGGATGGGGGGGGGGGTTTTTCTTTGTTAGCCCGCAGAGCACATTGTTCCTTGGGCCTCTGGAATTTCAGCATGGTGGTCAGGACTTGGCTTACGTCAGTACGAATTGGCTGTTACTAGTCGCATGTATTTGATCACTGTATCCTAAATCTTTATAAGGGCAGATAGGTATGTCTCCCATTCGCTCTCTCTTAATGAACCGGCAGGAAAAGTAATGTGATTTTTTTTGCGCATATTTCAACCTTTATTATACCACTGTCAGGATATCTGTGAGTGGTGACTACAAGATATTTATATTCAAAAATGTGAAATGCCTAATAAGTCGTATGGCACCCATCCATTTTTTAAATAACATTAACCCAATGCAAGCCAAGATAATTTTCTTCCTTGCATCCCTGTTTCTAGTCCCTTTATCCCTTCACGTAGATTCAGGTTTTTCTCTTGTATAAATTTTCTTATGGACTTAAAAAGTATCCTTGTTAAAACCCCCCCTCCCAAAGCTTGAGTTTAGAATCATTGTATGGCGAGGGCTCTGGCTGTATCGGTAAACATGATTTTGTTGGTGTCATTTTTTGAAAAGTGTGATACACATGTAGAATAACGAATATGCATAAATTGCCATAATTAAGACGCATTATTTTGGTGTTCAGTCAGTGCAATCTTAAGTCATATTCACATTGCTGTGCAATTCTCTCTATCTTCAACTAGCAAAATGCTTGGACTTAGCTGAAGCAATAAGCTTGCTGATGCCTCCCTTGCGCTGGTAAAACAGAGGTGGGCCCTTTTTGTCTAACTACCATTCTCCTGGTCTGTGCTGTGGAATTTAACTTATCTGCTAAGAAGTTCATAATACAGATGGAAAATTGGTACAATGTGTATCCTATTTGTATCTGGAGTTTGTTATTTGCATTGTAGTGGACACTTAATAAGTTCTTCAAATGAGTACGTCACATTGTTGTAGCGATGTGTCAGATACCGAGCTTGTATGATTACATAATCTGGTCAAGGCCTGTATAAACACTGACGTTTTGTATAGGTTATCCAATCCACATTACTTCAGTGGTCATTGTTGAATTCTTGATTTTCCGTCTTTTGGGCTATAGCGAAGTAATGCTGCTGTATAGAATGCTAGGTGTATAGGGTGGGGGGGATGCATAATATCTTTGTGTTCATCTTACTGCCGTTCACTTCTTTCTATGGATATAATAAGGTCAGCAGAGGTGGAATTTACAGGATCAGGCATGGTAATTCTCAGTTTCATTTTTTTGAGAAATTTCCAATCTTTCCGTAAATTTTCCAGCGCCTAATTTTCGCTCATTTCCTACTTGTGGACTACACTATTTTATAATTCCCACTGATTGATGTAGTGGAAAGGTTGCTTGTTTTTGTTTTTGTTCCTCACTGGCTGTGCCTTGATGGTGTGTGGGATCTTGAGGATCCCGCTGCCAGGGATTGAAGCGCTGTGCTGGGGAGCCTTGGCACAGGACCCGTTAAGCGGAAGCGCCTAATACCGTTGTTGACAAGCTCAGGGAATTACTCAAGGGCGAAGTTCGTATCCTCCCCCCTTCCCCTTTCTCAGCATCCTGTATATGCCGGGCGTTCGAGCAAAGGGGCAGGCTTGGTAATTTTGCTGTTCGGGCGTATTTGTTCGTTTCTTTTTATAAAATTATCACCTCATTTTCTCTAAATGGTATGGGAAATGGTATGGTGTCTATGTGGTTTTGGTTTTCGCTTTCCTAATTATTAGTGATGATTAAAAACAACTATTTCATGTGTGTATTTTGTCCATTTAGTAAGAAATCTTATTTCCTTATTAAATTCAACGTTAATTAAGTCTATATGGGTTGCGGCTGGTTTCCTTCCTTGTCTTGTGAGCAGGGTCTTTCTCTTATCTGTCAGTGCGAGTGGTGGCATACTTCTCTAGATGCAGTACGTGGCATTCAGATCCTGTTGTGGAGCACGAGGATCCTTCGGTGGACAGAGTGGTTATCTGTTAGTCTCTGTCAGATCATGTGCATCCATTGATTGTTGTGTGCAAACAGCCTGAATGATGAGTTGCTTCGGTGGCTTTAAATAGTGCTGATTTTAGAGCTAGAGTAGCTATGCATAGATTTGTCTACAAATTATAAATGGTGGTGGAAAGAAGCAAAACGTCTCTCTTTTAGTTATAGCATTTTGGTGCATGGATATGGAAGACGAGATGACATCAGCAGGTATTGGCTTGTTTTTCTGCATGTTGAAAACAGACGTATGTAATTGAAAAATAAAAGTTTAGAAGAAATGATTAAAATTGCAAAAACATTCAGCTGTATAGAGATAAAGAGTGAGAGAAATAAAAAAACTTCAATGTCGAACGGTATTAAGTCTAATTCACGGAGTCCTTTTTGAAGTAATAATATTTAGCAACTGCCAAAATAATTTATAAAGTAGGGTTTGCGGGAGTGAGAATCTTTAATTTCTCTAACCCAACTGACAATAGTAGTGTCATTAGTTAGCCATATTTCTGTATTCGTCTAGGTCTTTATTGATGTAGCGTCGGATCTATGGGTTTGAATAGTGTTAAGGATTTCAATAATCATGTAGTTTTTATGCTAAAGGAAAAGTAGTCATTAAGTATAGTTTGTTCTACTCTGAGTAAAGGCAGCGAATATTGCACAAAGTGAAGGCACTATCGAAGGCGGCCGCAAGATTGTCTCCCTAAAGCTGGCTAAGTTTAATAGAATCGAGCCACTTATGTGTTTTAAAGAGGGAGTAGCTACCAGATCTTCCATTATATTGAACGTATTTTTCATTTTGCGTATTTAGATTGAAATTCAATGGTTGGGTGATAGCTTGGTAAGTCTATGTGAGTATCTTATTGTTTGCCTAAACAACAACATTTACAGCATGTGATATTTATGGCATTCCATTTATGTACTCTCGTAGGTAATCAGCTCAACTAGTTTACATTGGAGTTTTGTAAAATCGTAGATTTTTAAGATTTTAATATCATTGCTATTGGTAAGATTTTAGCTAGCCATGTCTTCTCTAGAGAGAAGAACTATTCTCATTGTTCTGTTCTTCCACCATTTCCTTTGCTTGATTCTTTCTCTTTTTTCTTTTCGCTTTTTTTTCGTTAGTTGTATCAATAAATAACACTGGGTATTTTCTCATGAAGACTTGTTCAGTGTTGACTACTCTCTCGACTAGTACTTTTAGACTCATTGCTATATAGAGTCACATCTATTAATAATAAAGTTGCTGACAGTCGCAGAGGAGGCTTGTTGCTCTGTATAAAGTTTGGTGCCATCTTTATATTTGGTTCTTTAACCTGATAATCTTATATGAAGATATGATTGTTCTAGTTTTTTGTATTATAATTGGAAAATTTGAGATGAACGATATTATACCACATTTGAGGTGTTGCTTGGTTTATAAACTCAGGAAACTGAGGCAGCTGTGTTAAGGAATTCCCATTTACAGTAGGCAAGAAAGTAAACAGTAAGTGGAGAGTAGGGTAACAGACACTTACGGTATCAAAAAACAACGTGAAAGTGATCTGTCTCTAATGTGCTAGCCCATTGCAGTTAACATATTGCTTACAACCTTCACAATAGAATTTGAGTGACTTCAGTTAACACATTTCCAGGAGACTGGCTGTCTGTTACAATCAGAATCTGAACTTTAGAGCAGGCTAATTTACAGCGATGGGATGAAGAAAGTTGTGGATTTGTATTACACTCTCTCACCTGACACTGTATCTGATCTCTTACCTGCTGATTGACATCTTGAATGAGCTCTTTGAAGCAAGTTCAGCTTAATTAAAACGTTTGCTTGGTTAGCAGTGATCTGTGAAGCCTGTGATAAATATTGAATCAGGTTCACCTGCTGGTTGCTGTGAGTGGAATAACAGCTGCCTTGTGCAGTTTAATCATGGAACTGTGGCAGTAGAGTGCTACTGTTTGAATTTTTAAAAAGAATAGTTCAAACGGTATAGTTGCGTCACTTTTGCTATCTTAACTAGAGTGTGCGCCTCCGTGAGAGTTTGCACAACAGCACTCAGTACCTCTTCAGATGCAGGGACAACAGCAAATGGTTGATAAAGGTTAAACAGTAACCTTCTTTCATATGCCTCAAACTATAATTCAGTGTTCATTGACTTGTTTTTACCACTAGTTCTTCATGTGCATGATGTTTGGAAATAAAAAAGGGCAGTATTTTGCTTTTTTTGGGGGTCAAGTTAAATGGTAGATTGAAAATGATCTTGTTAATTAAAACTTTAAAATTTAGGTTGTGAATTCTAGCTTCTCACAAATTTATCATGAATTTTGTAGCCGCTTGAAGAGCTTCAGATTTTTTTTTCCGTCTGTAAAATGGAGTTAGAAATAAACATTAGTGAACTGTTATAGAATTTTGTTAATATTGAATAATTAACACATTAAAAGAGAAATTAATTTACAAGTAGTAGAGGAATCTTATGAAATTATCTTCTTTGGACTATCAACTTGTTTATTCCCTTTTCAGAAAAAATGTGACTAGCAAGTTCATTGTAAATAAATGCTATTTCTATTTTATTTTCTTTGAAAAATCAACAAAAATTGTGGAGTAAAGCCCCACCCAAAATAACAATTTTTCTTGAGCACAAATGAAAACCCTATGGACTCACTTTCTAAAAAAGTAGACAAAATTGTGTTTAGTTTCCGGTACCCAACTCCCTCCTCTGTAACAAACATGGCAAAATTAAATCTTTTTTTAAACTTTTAAGTTGAAATTTTGGTCACGCGAGATTAAGATGATTGTTGTTCGTTGGGTATTAAGCGCTGAGGATTACCAGGTTTTGCTGTTTTAGGTTTCTTTTGAAAAATTTTTTGCTTTTTCCGGGTTGGGTACATGTTCCTTAGCCCAAATTATTGCGTAGGGGTTTCCCCTTTTTTTTTACCCTAACGTTTTATAGTTTTTTTTCCATCATCATTTGTTTGGAATTTAGGGGGAAAAAAAAATTTATTTAAGTCACATTTCCCTGCTAACACTTTTTTTGATTTTATCTGTAGGATACTTAAATTTTTGATTTTTTTTTTTTAAATTTTCTACAGTTTCCCTTTGATAACCCACAATTTATTTACCATTTTTTTTTTGACACTTTTAGCTTTTTTTTCTCACTATTAAAACAAAGAATATCATATTGTACTCTCTGAATCGCAAGTCCCTTTCCCACATTAGAACGGCTCTGTGGCCCCAAGGGTTTTAAAATATTTTTTCGCTAGTCACCAAATTTTTTTTCAAAGTGATTGTTCATTTTTACTTGGGTCAGCATGTTTAAAAGAGTTTCTTTTTACTTTTCTACATAGTCTGGGGGATCTAAATAAATACAAATTGGGTTTTTTAAATTTCATTTTCCCAATTTTTCCCTGGTTTAGACGGTAAATCGTTCCCCACAGCAGGGGACCCGGTTCAATCCCTGGGAGGAAGATTTGGGAAGGGAAAAGGGGAATCCACTCCTGTATCCCCTTTGGAAAATCCATGGCAGGGGCCCCAGTAGCTACTCCCTGGGGGTTTCAAAGAGTTGGACAAACTTTCTTTCTGATGAGCTTGAACATCAGGTTCACAGGCTGACATTTTTTTCAGATGTTGTTGGGGGTTTTTTGCTTTTCTTCCCCGTATTTCTTTTCTTGGATTCTTATTTTTTGGTTTTTTTTAAAAATTTTGGGTTTTTGGAATTCTTTGTGTGTTGAAGCTGATCCTCGGGTTGGGTTTTATACACATATTATCTTTTCAAATTGTTTTTTTGTCCCCTTGTGTTTTGGTATTGTTTAAGAAACCCTTCCCCAATTAAATCATAAGATTTTTTCTTTATATAGGGGGAAGATTTATGCCCCAAAAATTAGAATATTTCCCCTCGGGCCTTGTAAAAAAAGTTGATGCTTTCCAAAGATCTCTCAACTGGAAATTTTTTTTTTTTCCCCTTCGGGAAAATTTTCCATTTTTTGAAAATGGGGGGATTAATTTTCAATAAAAAAAATAAAATGGTTTTTTTGAAGTAAATTTTTTACTTTCCTTAAAATATTTTTTTTTGCTTCAGAAAATAAGACTTAATACTAAATGAAAGGTATGATAATCCCTATAAATACCTTTAGAACAATTAAAAATGAAAACTCTTTTTTGGTGGGAAGAAATATCTTGCATTGTTTCTATTTGGCTTAAAAATGTCAGGGAATTTTAATTTTTTTTGAAGAAAAAGGATAATGGAAGATGAATGAAAGATTTAAAGTAAGTCTTACGCGGGGACCCCTTAAATAAATGTAGTTATCAATGATTATACGGGAAATTGTTGCCACTCCGACAAAGGGGGCCCCAAAATATTAACATAACAAAGATTTTTCTTTTTGTTCTTAAAAGTAAAAAATTGTTCTGACTTTTTAAAAAAGTAACCTTTTTATTTTGGGGTAATTTTTTGTAGGGAAAATAAAATTTGGCACAATTAAAACTACAGATAAAAAAAATTGGGGTACTGGTTCTTTTGGTTTAGGACTTAGACAATCCATAAATTTAAAAAAAATTTTAAGTTACGTTATATGCAAAATCCCATGCTCAATGAATAGTAATAAGTATTAAGACTAGTTTCTGCCCTCGGGAATTTGCATGTGGTTAAAAAAATCATCAATAGGAAAAATTTTACTGTTTCATGGACCAGTTTTTTTTTATTTCATGGAGAAAGCTTTTTTCGGGTCTTTTTCCCCTCTCTACTTTTTTATTCTTATTTTTCCATTAAATTTTTTTTATGCTTACTTTAAAATCATTCTAGTTTGTTTAGATCCCCCCTATTTATGAATTCACAAAATAACTTTTTGACAAGCGTCATTTCAACTACCCCTTTAATTACCTTTTTTAGCTATTTAGCCCCTTGCTTTTTTTTTTTTTTTCCAAGAAATATAGTAATTTAACTAAAATTTTTCATTGTTGTTCGGGGAAAAGTTTGGTGAATAAAACTTTAAGGTTGACATAGTTATTTTAATCTATTTTAACTTCGTTTTATAACCCTTTAAAAGGGAAAATAGTGGCAGGACTCAGAAGTTCCCTTTAAATTCAAATTTTTATTCATTCTTTATCCTTTCAAAAAACATTAATGCATATGTATATAGTCTGACAAGGGGGGAATAAATAGAAATTTTTTGGACACAAAGATAATTTTCTAAATCCCTGGTTGCTCCTAAAACAGTGTTTGGCTATTGTAGATTTGAAATGTATTTTTTAAACAGTTGACTCCTACATATGGAACTAAAAAAACTGTCACATCCACATCTTTATGATAGTAAATTTTTTGGGGGCTGTTATTTGGGTTAAAGTTTTCTTGCCTTTTGTTAAAAGGAACTCTAGACAGTTTCCAGCTATGGAAAAGAAGCCATCTATTAAAGAGTTTAGTTCTACCATATGAGTTTGCTACAGTTCTTAGAGATTCCAGTTTTGGGGGGAAGCCTATGTGTTTTTATCTTACTTGACATTAGGTATATTAGATGAGAAAAAATACTTTTAATTTATTCTCCAGTTTCCTGATACAATTATATAAATTTAAAGAGCAAAAAAAAAAGGGAAAATATCCCTGTGGGAATAAACTGGTCATTTGTCAGCAGGATAATTGTTGGTGAAAAATACTTGATTTTATTCACCTGTTGTTTTAAGATCCTAGGTCAAAGAGTTTCAGAGAGAGGCTAGAAAAATTTAGCCTAATTTTGAGCTAGAGGATTTATAAAGTTCTTATCATTGCTGTTTTCAGGATTCTTTCTCTGTTGTCATACAAAATTTAAAGTTACTGATTTTGGTACAAATAATCTCTTTGTTCCCAAATAATTGTGTTTTTTTTAAGCCTCTGTTCTATTGTTGCATTCAGCGTTTTCCATCTTTAACTATGATTATCCAAAATCCTTTAAATTCAATTTGAAGATCACTTTGAAGAAGTAATTCCTCTTTAATACTGCAAATAAATAAAGAATCAACTTTCTTAGTTTCTGTCTTTCCTCTACTTGCCCACTACTCACTGAAAACCCCTCATCTTGAGGAGTACCTTTGATTTCATAAATTGTATAATTCAGAACACTGAAGACTTAACAAACATAAAACATTTTAAATATAAAGATTAGTTGTGTTTTATAATTTTTTCAATTATGGAATAAAAACATTTAAGGTACATAATAAAGCTACTCTAGTGAGAACTTTGTTTAAAAAAAGTCCTGTATCTTTTGCTTTTGTTAGTTATGCTGTTATATAACATTTAAGATAAGCAGATCCCTTTAAAAATTAGTGCAAATACTGCTTTTAAAATTAAAACATTTGCATGCAAAGCAGAAAGTTATAAGACTGTATAATACATCCTTTTTTTATTGGAAAAATATGAAAGATATAGTTACATGTAGGAGGATCTGCTAGTTATATGTGGTGGTTGACTTATTTTGTATTTTCTATAGCGATTGAATTTTTGTGTAGAAAAATAAAAATGAAAATAAAGGATAGATCCTAAAGCTTTAAAATGGAATACGTTGAAAAATATTTATATCAAAGAGTAGGTTTTCCAACCCATGGGAAGAAGACTACTTTATTGAATTATTTTAGGCTTGTATATATCCAATAGAATATTTTATAGTGCATTGGCCCCAGCATTCTGATATTCACAATGAATTTAACTGTATCATAGGGAAAAGATATAATTGAGTAAAAAGATTGAAAATATGAAAAAAAACTAATTTGCTACCAAGAGTTACTTTAATTCTTTTACTAAAGTTAATTAATTTGATCATTGGAAAAAGACTTTTAAAGGAATTCAGTCAGAAATACCGTGATATAATTTGCATTCCATTTTCTGTGTGACCAGAAATTGTTAGATATTGCAACATATGTAACATAAACCACATGTCAGCTGTTTCCCGCCTCAATGTTGACAAAAGCCCCATTTCCT